>PVKM010026368.1:0-19424 GCA_004027735.1 Carollia perspicillata | reverse complement strand
GGGACACTCTCTACCACACAACTAGTATGAGAAGTGCTTGCGTTAGCTCTTGGCTTTCAGAGAAAATATCTGTGTGGGTTATGCCATCTGTCTTTTCCTATACCTACTTCCCACTTGAGGTAAAAGCAGAATGTTTCCACTCAAGGTGCTCTGAGGGGGTTGCTCTGTCAAATGTCGTTACACCCCTCCCAGTGAATCACCCACACACACCTTCATATTCCGTGTGTGTGTTTTTCATGTAAAAAACTCTCCCTTATGTGTCCTATGCCAGTTTTTCAACTGATGTGCAATTTTTGTTGTATTTTTAATTTTTATAAACAAGTATGTTTCATAAGTGAGAAGCAGGCTACAGTACACCAGGCTACAATGATACAGTCCAGGCTTCTATTCTTGGGTCTTCTCTTTCTTATTCTGCATACTCCCCTAGCTCATTTCACCCAATTGCGTGGCTGGATCACCACCTTCCGGATCGTGGGTTCAAATGTCTTTCTATCGCTCAGACCTCAGATGACGTACAATTTCAACTGCCTCCCAGGAAGCTTCTCCTGGACCTACCACAGGAAATCCAGTATGGCCACAGCTGATGGCTGATGGGTGGTCAGAACTCATCACTTGGATTTCTGACCTGGGAACCAGGGAGAGCGTGGTCTGCACTTCTGTGGTGGAACTGAGATGAAGGGTGGTAGCTGCTGGCAACTGTTTCTTCATCAGATGCTTGCAGCCAGTTTCAAAGAGTAAAATAAACTTGCAGAGAAAAGTGATGATGGGACAGAAAATTCTGGTGGAATTCAGGTTTCTGGTTCCAGCGTTGCTGATACTGCAGTGTCTGTCTTTGGGGCCCAGCTGTAGCCCTGCCCTTCTTGCAGTGCTCAAACCAATACGTTTCTCCCTTTTGCCTAATTAATTCAAGCTGAATTTCCGTTACCTTGCAACCTACAGTGTCAAGCAGTTCTATTCTCTCATCTCTTCCTCTGTATAACCTGTTCCACACATTTCGTTAATATTATTTTATTAGTGTCCTTATGATATTAGGTGACTTGCACTGATAACACTTTTGCCGAGCACATACGGAGTGTTTAAAGTAAGCAACGTCATTAGGAAATCAGGCAGAACAACCGAGATGACTTAAGGATACTGAGAAGATTAGTCAGGAGGGCTGATCCACATCTAAGGTTAGTCAGGATTGTTCTCTAGAAGTCCAGCATTCTAGAGACCAAAATATCATCTAGAAAAGGACAGGAAGATCTGAGGTTTGAACTCTGAAGTCCAGAGAACCTAGAAAGAAAAGATAGTCAGAAGATTATAAGCACTGATTTATTTTTCCACTTTTATTGAGATAGAATTGACATCCAGCATTGTGTAAGTTTAAGGTGTACGGCATAATGACTTGACGTACTTTAAGCACTGATTTAGAATGGGAGGAAGCGGTCTACACTGTTTCACAGAAATGCGCACGTAGGCCAGGGAGTTGGGCGTTCGTTTAGGAGTACAACATGAGTATATACCCACTGTATATATATCTGTATATACAGGTTCACTATGAGGAGGAGGGGATTTGAATTTGTTTGCTTTAAAAAGAATTTGGTGAAAGATTGGGTTTTGGTTTTTTAAATAAGAAATTAAAGTTTTTATTAATCCAGATACTAATATAATGACTAAAAATGCAACCCAGGGCAGCTTAGTTCATATTCTCGCTTTATGGACTTAAAAGAGTTCTTTTAACTTGGGCCTTATAAAAACATTATCATAATAAAAAGAAACACAACCTAATAAAAATGAGCAAAAGATTTGAACAGATACTTCACAAAGGAAGACGTACAAATGGCCAATAACAAGGACGTGAAAAACATGTTCAGCTCTGTTAGTCATCAGGGAAATGCGATTTAAAGCCACAGTAAGCTCACATCGAACAGCCACTAGAATGGATACAATTAAAAGGTCTGATATCACCAAATGTTGGAGAGGATGTGGAGCACGCAGGACACTTACTCGTTATTGGCGGGTGGTTAAAATGGTTTAACCGCTTTGGAACACAGTCTGGAAGTTTCTTAGATAGTTAAGCACACAACTTCTTCATGACCCAGCAATTCTACTCCTAGGTATTTACCCCCTCCCCCCAAACTGAAGAATATGTCCACAGAAACACTTGTACTTAAATGTTCAACACATCATTTGTCATAATAAATAAAAACTGGAAGTAACTGAGGTATTCATCGATAAGAGAATGGATAAAGATACTATGATATTTACAAACGATGAATACTACTTAGCAATAAAAAATAACAAACTACTTATATACATAACAGCATGAATAAAATCTAAAAAAAAAGCCCTCAAAACTATGTTGAGTGAAAGAAATATAAAAAGGTAAATATTTTATAATTCCATATATGTGAAGTTCTGGAATAAACGAAACAAATCTATGATGAAAAAATCAAAACTGGCTGCTTCTGGGGGATGCGGGTGGGGAGCGATGGGAACGACTAGGAGGGAACTTTCTGGGTTAAGGCTGATGCTCTATAGCTTCACAGGGGTTGGGCTACTCTGGTCTGCATTTGTCAAACGCATCCACTATTGCACTTAGGACTTTTGCATTTCTCTGTACATGTATTTTATCTAAAAAGAACGGTAAATAAATATTAAACTATAGAACTGATCCCTGGAAGTATAGTCTTAAAAACTGTAAATAAATATTAAACTCACCAAAGTGTTTCGGAGAAAGTGTCCTGATATTGTAAATCGCCTTGAAATGCCTTAGGAATGAGATGGACTGCTCATTGAGTGGAAGGACGCATGGGTTTGTATGTGGTGAAGACACGGCAAGATGCTAATGATGAAGTTCACTTGGCAGGTGTATGGATTTTGCTGGAGAGTCCTTTCAACTTTTCTCTGAAATGTTTCATTATAAGATAATGGAAAAAATAAATAGCAAAATGGAAAAAAAGGACATCAAATGTATTAGTTAATGAGAACTGATTATATATTAACAAAGGGATTATATACAGTCCATTAAACAGCCAGTTTAAACTTACATATATTGCCACCACATAATACATTACAAATAATATATAGGCACACCAGAAACAATGCTGATGTGAAATAGTGATGATTATCCCAGAAATATTTATTAGAAATACATATGTATATACATTCATTCCAGCTCCGGGCAAGCCCAGCAGGTTGAGATCCGTTCAAAGGTCAGTCAGCCGGGACTGAGGAGTGGGCCTCCCCACCCAGTTTGCTTGCTCTTGCTACTGTGGTTTCTCTTTTCAACACCATTTCCATTGTTTCATTCCGGCGAATGGGTTTGATCCATAATGGCCACCAATAAGGCTGTGCAAGTGGAAATATTGAAGGTGCTACAAAACTATTATGCTGGGTGTGTACAATGCTAATTTTCTGTAGTGCGTGATCTCATTAAGGAAGTAAATGGTAAAACCAGCAGCCCAGCCCCTACTGGAAACCCTGGCTGGAAATCCTCTCAAGAGGGAGGGGGTCGAGAGGACAGATTCTGCAGCCAGATGGCCTGGTTCCAGCCTTGACGCTGCTGCTTACCTGCTGTGTGTCCTTGGGCAAGTTAAGTAACCTCTCTGCCTCACTTTCCTCATCCATAAAATGTGTGTAACTCTAGTTCCTACTTCCAAAGGTTGCTGTGAGAATAAAATGACTGAACTCATGGGAAGTCCTTTGCAGGGCTCTGGGCACTTGGAGAGGACTCAGGACACGTAACCCTTGTCATTGTGACTGCTCAGGCCTCAGAGGTGTTGCTGCAGCCTGGGAGGGAGCAGGCCACGGATGTCTGAATGGGGTGGTAAGGAGTTATGGCCACAGGGATGCTGTGACTTCAGGGGCTTTGAGGAGGAGGAAGCCATATTGCCAAGCAGTGACGTGGAGACGTGTCTTCATGGGGACCCTGTGGTCGTGTCCCTGTGCAGTGCGGATCCAGTGCATGCTCCATCTCGCAAGAATGCAGTCCACGTGCTGAACCTTGAGGTGTCGTCCCCCTTTCTAGATTTCAGAGACCTTGTTCATTGGAAGATCAGTCCTAATTCAGTTCTGGACCTTTATCTCAGACTGTAATTTTATAGTAAATACATATGTACACATACATAAAATATATGTTATATATGTTACACATATAAAATTTATGTGTGTATGTATGTACTTATTGTGGCCACCCAGTATTCACGTTCACTTCCTCTGTTTGTGGAATCTAGTGTGAGACTTGGGGACAAACAGGGCCCACTCCACAGTGGAGGCCAAAAGAGCCAGGTATCTTTTTCTCCCTTGCAGCTTGAGGTTAGACTTCTTCAGCTCTAGAGTCTTCCGCTCAAGAGTCTGAGTCTGAGGTGAGTTACCTGCAGAAGCAGGGACAGTATAGAATTCTGGTGGCGGTGGCGGTGACATCCAGCATCCAGGGGTTGTCATGTCAGCAGCTGCAGCAGACTTTTCTCAGGGGCAGGTGGTGGCTGTCTGGCGGTAGCATCCAAAGCTCGTGGTGACAGCTCAGCGTCATCCCGGCTCTTCCTGTCCTGTGGCCTTGGCAGTGGTTCTGGTTACCTACCTTTTCTCAGTTTCTGCTTATTTTTAAAGCCCAGCTCTACAGTCTTTGTGTCGATACTATGGATTATCTAGTAGCTTTCAAAGAAGTCCCTGTTCTCAGTGGTTAGCCGAGGATTGGTCGTATTGTCTCCAACCTGAGACTGTGCCTAGGGACACAAATTTCCTGTGACCTGCCGATCCTGCTCTATACCTGCCACCAGTCTTCACGTCCGAGCAAATACGTTGACTATAGAAATGTCTAACCTTTGCCTGTTGCACTCATTTAAATTTTGAATTTTAAAGGACAGGGTTGTGTACCCAGACATGATCAACCATGTTTCTTGCCAGAAATTTGCTGTGTTACTACCGTGTGCATTATATTTGTTCAACTCATTTCAGTTTGCCAAACACCTGCGGGACATTCTACCTTGTTCGAGGTGATGGGTAGGCTCTGAAGGTGCAAAGTCAAGTAAGACATGGTCTGTGCTGCCCATATTTAGAGTTATAGCTGTTTTGTTTGTTATACCACAGTGAGACGGGGGTGAGACGATTCGGCCACACACAAAGGAGACAAAACAGCCCATCGAGTGGGTGGGTAGCAGTGAGGGTGGGGAAGGCGGTGTAACGTGGTGGTTAAAAATCTTGATCTAGAAGTCTGACCAGCCTTGGTTACTACGCGGGTTCTCATCTGGTGTGTGACGTAGGACACATTTTAACCTCTGTAAACCTCAGCCCTTTTATTTGTAAAGTGACGACAGTAATGCCTATATCCTCATATTGTTTTGAAACTGAAAATGAGATAATGGATATAAAACAGCACAATGCTTGGAACATGAGTAAGCACTTAGCAACATGGTAGCCTGTCCACTGGAACGGACTGCCCAGAGGGACTGTGTAATCTCTAGGTGAAGTGCAACTCTCAAGAGCATAAACTCTTCCTCGATAGTTTATTTTAGTTCCATAATCTCCTTGATCATTAGTCCCTCTTTTTTTTTTTTTTTTTTGCTTTTCCCCCTGGTCCAGTTCTGTTGTATTATTTTTAACACCGCTAGTCAGAAATGTATGTCTTCTTCCAGCTTGGATAAACCAGTTTTAAAGAGACACGGTCAATGTTTTTTGCTGGTTTTTCTCTGCTCGATGCTGTTTAGCAGCATCTTTAATGGAATTTTGGCTGCAGCCTCACGTTGGGGCAATGTCCTTCAGGAGCTTCTGTCTTGTCTCTGGGGTGGAGTGATGGCCTGACACAGGAATGAGAGTAGTTTTTTCTCTCCTCAGTTCCATAAATACGTACTTTACACACAGTGAAACCTCTTCACCCCTTTCCTGCTCACTCGTGGGCATTGGCCAGTATTTGATGTAGAAGGCCTGACTCGTGTGTTTTAAGACATTTATGATGCGTGGATCTCCCCTCTAGCATTTTTCCCCCATGAAGACCAAGGAAAAATGATTCCTTTACCCAATTTGCTATCTGATCTTTTCCCTGAGTGTACCTCTTTTAGACCCTGATCATTAAATTGTTGTTCAGAGTCTTCAGCCCACTTCTTAAAAAATGTGTTATAAAAAGTGTTTTATTGCCTTTGGAGTCCTTTTCAAAGTATTTCTCAAGTTATATTTGGTCTAGTTTTCAGTTTATAGCTAACCTGCTATGTTCTGTGGGCTTCTTTGTTTTCCTTATATGGGCTAATTTTCCATTATTAAAAACTAATTTTTTTAAGTCCCTGTAGTTGTTTTTTCTGGCCATCAATTAGACAGGTGGGGTTTTTGTTTGCTTGCTCATTTATTTTTGGAAGAGTTTTTAATTAAACATATGTTTTTGTGGTACTCCTTTCCCAGTCTATATACAAGTCTATATTTCCCAGTCTGACTTGATAGCCCTGTATGTACAGGGTACGGCAAAAGGAGGATTACAGTTGTGAGCACACAAAACACAGTGTATTCTTTGTCATTATTTATTAATTATTGTGTCATTTTTCACATGAACAACTGTAAACCTACTTCTTTCCCACCCAATATAATAAATGGTACTTCCACATAGTTCCAAAACCCTTTTGAACAGGATAGGGGAAGAATGTCATATGCATGAGATTTCTGTGGGCTTTTGGGGATTCCTTCAACTTAAAATAAATACCTTACAGTTTGTCTTCCAAGGTGTTCTGTGGAGACCAGTGTGGGATGTTCTACCTATAGTTGAAAGGATTTAGGTCAAAAGCTGCGTACTATGTCCATCCCCCTCTTAGATGGAGTCTTACAGCATTTTTATGGAAATACACTTCAAATCTCCGCTTTTAGAAGCACATTTAGGAAAGAATTACTGGGATAATTCCCACTGACCGTTATTTAGATGTAGGAGGCAGCATCAGTGAAAGAGGAAATCAGAGTTTTCGTGTTGCTGTCGATATGACAAGACTTACAGAGTTATAAAATTGTCTTTGCTTGTTGATAGGGCTCTTCACTGGTAATTAGTAGAGTAATAATGAATAGTAATGGTAAAAATGTAAATTTATTATTTGGCTGATGATATAGTAAGTGACATGCCTTGGAAAAATAATGGGCTGGTAAACTTTTAAGCGTACTTGTCAGTGGGTTACTAGTGTTACAGGAACCATCAAATAGGAGTCCTTAACAGGGTGTTTAAGCCAAGTCGTCTCCTCCATTCCCTTCATGTTCCATTTAATTGAAAGTGGGCTATGTGTGGGGATGACGTATGCCAGATAGTAAGAAAGGGTTGAGGTATACCGAGGTGATTTGGGAACTATGATCAGAATGGAGCCGTCTCCAGGGACTCTTCATACCAAATAGCGCCTGACAGGAACACTCAAACAGAACGAGAGAAGTAAGCCAAGCAGCAGAAAGGAGAGGACGGGCTGGTGGACAACCAGGAAGCATTTGGCAGGAAGATCAGTGCCTGACAAGGTTCTGCTTGATTTTGTGGGAAGAAATTAACGAGCAAATGGTAACTTTTTATCTGTTTCTCAAATTTTGTCTTTATTTAGGATAATATTTTTTTGTTTCTGTCCTCAAGGATCACACTTGCATTTTTTTCCATTCATTAATTCCTATTACAGTTTCTTCATCTCATGGTTCTAATTTCACGTCTCCTCTGATGAAATCTTCTAAAATTTCAGGGAAAATAATCCCGATAACAGAAAGGAAGTAGAGTCCAGTATTCTGAAAGTGTTCATGCATATACATACTTATACAAAAATAGCTATAAGAGAAAACACAAAGTGGTGCCAAAAGAAAACCGGAGGTAAAGAGCCATTAAGATTTCTAAGGAGGGAAAGAGCACTTCCGAATTGGAAGAAGAGGGAAACATCTGTGCTTAGGGTTTATACCGGCTTTAAAAGATAGTCAAATTCAGGCACTCAGAGATGTAGGGAACACTCTCTAGGTGAGAAGAACAGTAGCTCTGCACAGGTATAGCAGGAAAGATTATTGGCTTGGAGTTAACTGAACTTCGGTTCACTTTTCTCTGATTCCTACTCTTCTTTGTAAACATTGGAATAATGCCCACACAGCTTTGCTGCCGGTTGCTGTGAGGTTTAATGGGTGATAGACTGGCAATTCATAGCACAGTTCCTGCAAAAAGTGGGTGCTTGGACAAAGACCCTCCCTTCCTTTTTTCATGTAAACGTGGAGAACAGCAGAGGCCAGGCACAGGTCGAGGGCGGGCGCCTTAATTCTGGCTCTGCCACCGACCAGCTGGGCAGCCTTGCTCGTTCTCAGTGCTCTGGTCTCTAGAATGGAGATGATAACAGTACCCATCTCACAGGGCCGGTGTAAGGAACAAACAAGCTAGTTCAGTAAAGGGCTCATAAAATATGTGGCACACAGTAAGTACTTATGATCGTTCCTAGGCCCCGAGGGACAGCTGGAAGTTTTCGAGTCAGGGAGTGGGGGAGATGCCTCAGTCTCTTCTTTAGAAAAAGTCAAGGTTTTGGTGCTTTAAGAGGGGCTGGGGAAAGGCCAGAAGTCGGGGACACTTATTCGGAGATTAGTAGATACTCTGGATGGGAGATAGAGAGAGAGCCTGATGGAAAACGACGGCAGCAGGAACCGAGAGGAGTAAGTCGGTCACTTAGACGGGAGGTGTGCTTTTTAAACTCAGCTGTGCCCAGGAGTCAGAGGGGGATCTTGTGAAAACGCAGGTTCTAGTTCAGTAGGTCTGGGTGGGGCCTGGGAGGCTGGGTGTGTAACACCATTCCAGGTGGTGCAAATGATGCTGGTTACAACTACCCCCGGTAACCGAGTAACGGGGTTTTGAGGGCAGGATAGGAGCCCTGGAAATGGGAGGACTCGACAATTGATTATCCACGGGGGTAAGGAGAAGACAGAGGGGCAGTGAGTTTTCTGTAGAAGCAGGTCGATTGGGATGGAAGACACTGAACTCAGATTGACACGCTGAGCTCAGTTTCCTGAATTTGGAGTTTGAGGGGGTAGAGGAGTGTAATGCCAAAATGATAGATTTGGTAGAAGACCTAGACTACATCCTGGCCCCAGCAATGATTAGAAAGATGACTTGGGACTGCAGCTCTTCTTCGTCTCCAAATGGGAGACGACAACGACCACTTCAAAGGGCTGTTTTATAGATGAATGGAGAAACACTGCGAGGACGCCCGTGGTGGCTGGCACATGGTGGCACGTACCGACTAAAAATGACCTTGATAGATTTTATGGAATTTATGAACTAAACGAGCTCCTGATCTAGGCTTTAACATATATGTTTTTTTTTCCCCAATAGTGCACGTACTGATACTTCAAATCGCACGGTAATTTGACAGCCTTCTGAACTTTATGTTTTCTAAGTATTCATTAGCTGACATAATTTCAGGGGACTTGAATGCCAGGATTGGCAGCGGTTCCACCAGAGCTACATCCATCAGAAACCTGCCGTTGTCAGGTTCTTCCTTTTAAGGCACTTCTCCAGGAATAACTGTCTGAATCAAAGAGGAAGATATCTGGTCGAGCTCATTTATAATCACAGTCCAATAGCGGGGAATGGCTGTGGGAGAAAGCCGTGGACCTCCACTTACCTTTCCAACCAGAGGCAGCATTACTGATGATTGAAGAATTAGCTCCCTAGGGCTTATCTGCAGCCTCGAACTGGGTATTTTAGACTGTTCAACAGTAAATATTTTCCTCTTAAACTTCATTTGAACTTTTGAAACTGTCCTTGCCTCTGTCCCTACACATGACCAGGGAGATTGTAGAAATAAGGTTAAACGGAAATGAACAGATAAAGTTATGATAACAAATGATTTATGGCATATGTTTCATTCTGGAAGTCTTCACAAATAATTATTTACAGTATTAACAAACCGTGTTATACTACTATGTTGCTGGACTGTGCAAGGACAAGTACTTTTATCTCTTGCTTCATAAAAGAGATCAGAAAGAAATTCTGGACCATATTATCAAGATAGTATCTTAAATATAACTGAGAACAAGTCAGCCGGAGACTCATTAAGTTACAATTCTTTTAAAAACAACTTCTCCTTTCCAAAAATTAAATTACAGAAAATATGCAGGAATATTTTGGGCTCGACTGCAGGGACGAACAACAATGCAGATTTGGGACTTTTCTCTTCTTTAGTACCATCACTTCAGCACGAGGACATTCAAATCCCATGCATGGATCGATAACTAAACAAGTCATCTCGATTTCCGCTCTGCCTCTATTTTGTTGTCTCCAGCGTTATCTGTAGCCGGAATCTGTTATTTTCACCAACTCTAAAAAAAAAAAAAATCCAGTCCTTTAAGGCCGAAAAGAACTCCAGAAAACAATCTCTGCTGCCAGAATTATTTTGATCTTGCTTGAGCAGTTGACTGAAGTCCTCGCCACCTGTTCACCTTAACGCCACAGGTATGGTTCCCTTGAGATGAACACGAAGTGTAGTTGAGTCTGGATTCGGAAAGGGAAACCCTCCATCTCCTGAAATTGCTTAGCCATTAAGGCTGTCAGAGTCTTCCTCAAAATAACATCACATTTCTCCTTAAATTGAAAGCCTAGGTTTCAATCTAATTGCTTGCTTGCATAGGAGTGAGCCAATTCTAGGTATAAACTATTTTCTACAGATAACGGCTATTAAAGTATTTGTCGGATGAGCAGATTCTGTTATTTACTTTATCTCCTCCAAAGACTCACTGAGACCTTGGTGAAACTTCAGATACATGATTTCTCCCCCGTAAATCTTCTCTTCCTCTATCTATCATCCATCCAATAATCTGAAAGAGAACCCTGGAGGTCATGCTGAAATCCTCCGTGCCTTCCCTATATCCATTCCATTTCCAACACGGGCTGACTCTTCCATCCTAAACGTGGGCTGACCCTGTTCTCTCCTTCCATCCCTTCCGGCGCTGCACTGGCCCCAGCCCTCACACTTTTCTCTGGGCTTTTACAACAGCATCCTTAGGGCTTTCTCTGCCACTGGTAACGACCTCCTCTGATTTCTCCTTCTGAGTGACATATTTAAAATCCAGATTTGATCAGCTAATTTCTTTTCAGTGGTCCTTCATCACCCACCATAAAACAAAAAGAAAACCAAAAATGAACTAAGCTCCTTGGCATGAAGGCCTCCCGTGAGTTGGCTGAAATGAAACTCTCAGGTGTATTTTCTCCTGCCGCTCACTGCCTAACACTTCATGCCGAAATAGTCCCTTCCTCTTCGGCACCGCAGACACTTGGGCTGGATGAGTCCTTGCTTGGGGCGGGGAGGCTGCCCAGTGCCATGTTAAGGCGTTTAGCAACATCCCCCATCTCTACCCCCTAGATGCCGGTATGACAACCAACGATAACTCCAGACACTGGCGAGTGTCCCCTGCAGGCAGAATCGTCTCTGGGTGGCAAATAGGAGCCGGATGGTGAGTCACAAACTCTTCACCCATACAAAGCTGTGTAGCGCCTCTACTCCTTCGTTTCTGGTGTATTTATTTGTCCCGGGAAAGCCTTTCTTATTCTTTGCCTAACGTAGGAAGAGGGGAAAAGAGTCTGTCCTTCTGTCCTCGCCCTTCTTTGTCCCTTCCGAAGAGGAAGGACTATCTATCGATTTGATTGGTTAAGTGCCAGGATTGGACCATGATTGGACCATGGGAGCGATCATTTCTTTGAAAGAATCACGTATAGGTTATAACCCACTCCTCAAAAAATTTTGTTAAAAATTAACCAATTAATAATATATGAATCTGTGCTTATAAAAATTTAAATAAAAAATAGAAGATAGGATTAAAAGTGTAAAGCTTTCCAGGGTCAAAGCGTTCTAATTAAAACATTTGTTTTGATAAATACTGCTCCAACATTGTCACCACGAGACACCCTTCCCCTTGGTAGCCACTTCCCTTCAGGATGCTTGCTGGGGTTTTTGAAGCAGGCATTCACTTGACAGGCCTACCGAACCCGAAGAAAGACATTTCAGCAATGCCTCTAGAGGCCACGTGTTCCACACCTTCCCCAAATCCTTACAGTTCTTCTCCCTTCTATTTGGACAAAACCCCACAGACCATAATAATAATCAGACATGTTATCAAGAGAGACTGTTGACGCTTTGTGATGGACGATGATGCTACAAACATCGGTCGATCCACCAGCCTTGGAGATTCTGCCTCACAAGACCAAGGGTGAGTCCTGGAATCTTTATATGTATTTTTTATCAGTTCCCTTCTCCTCTCCCAAGATGAATCTGATGTGCAGTCTGGTGTGAATGCCAGTGACTAAAGAGCTACAAATAAAAATGTGAAAATATGCATCCAGGTACCCAACATTCTGACAGCTGAGTTTGCCACTTCATATTCATGTGGATTCGGCATGCAGTACCCACAACTTAAAAAATTCCAAGTTACATAAATCCTTATCGCAGATGGAAGGGAAGATGTCTCCACGTGCCCATGTCCTAAATACTAAGCAGGCCTTCAAAACAAACTAGGTAAAGAGGAAATACCTGCAAGGGCTCTTTCTTAAGATAATAAAAATAGGCCTGATGGGAGGGAAATGTAGCTATTTTCATAAAGGTTTCCAGCTATGGGAGCAAGGATGAAAAAAAAAATCCTTTCCATATAAGTTTAATTCCAGAGAACTCATCCTTTAAATGGGGTATTTAAAATAACTTTCCCCCCTAATTATGTTGACGATTATTCTTTTCGATCCTTCCCCACCACTTAGGGTCCCATGGGAGGTCACTGGGCATGGGGGCGGGGAGTGTTGGGAGAGGTAGAGATGAGCACGAGAGAGTCACCTGGCGAAATGCGTTAAAGCCTCTCATGGCGGCAAACCTGACTGCAGCACTGTGTCTGTGCTGTGATTACAACTGTAAAAATTCTGTCTGCATATGGACAGGGACTGGAAGGGAGCAAGAAAAAAATATAAACAGTTTGGTTTGTAGGATGGCAGAATTCTGGGTAGCATTTTCTTTCTTTTATTTTGAGTTTTGTCAACGTTTTTGTAATGTTTTATAATAAACAATGCCACAGAAAAAGCAGCTGAACCTGCTGACTAATTGTTGGTGGAAAGAGCAGCTTAGCGTCAACTCTGTCAGAGCGCAAACTGCTGCTTTTGGCAGACGGTCCCCAACGTTTAGGTTGATAACACCAGATAACCTCACCCCAGGAGTCACCCCTTTCTGCCGCTCAGGGGCGTTTTTTCGCCCCTCAGCTAAGTCGTTTTGCAGGCATACCAGCTATTAGTTCAACTGGGGCCATAAGGAGAGTGTTTGGTTTTGTTGTTTTTGTTTTATTTAAAAAAAAAAAATCAAAATGGTTGGTTGGTTATACCTGCCCTAAGAAAGTTCTTGGACCAAGTCATCTTTTACGAAACGGGGTCCTTAAAGGGTGTTGGTCTACGCGGATTCCAACTCCACTTTGAGGAAAATACTGGCGTCACCTGCAGGAACCCCTGCAGCTTATCTTTGTGCAGAAACGGAATGGCAAGAGTGCAAGTCAGGTTCTTAAAAATTTGACAACAGAATGTAAGCTTCACTTCCTGCACATCTGGTGTTTAAAGCATATGGATAATCAACAACACAGACTACTGGCACTTCAGGCACTTGTCAGGGAATTCAGTCCTGAAGTGACTTGTAACTGTGCTCTTGCCAAAGGCTCACCTGAGACACAGGATATTGGAGGCAGACAAGTTTGATAGACGGGCGACCTCTCCATTCCTCTTCTAGGAGCTCTGATCTCTGGTCCTGTGGTTTGTCGTAGTATCAGGGAGCAAATCGCTGGGCTGGATCACCTCTGTTCCTGATAGAAATGCTCTCACTGAGTTAAATATTTAATGTTATGCTTTGAGCCTTTATGAGGTTCAATATCAGAATAGACCATTGGAACCATTTTTTTTTTGCATTTTTTGCAAAGATCTTTGCTGAGGATGTTGTGCCTTATGTTATCTAAAATCTGTTATTAAAAGTACATGATTAATTCCTTCTGGATTTAGGATATTAGCTTTTCTTTGCTTGTAAAACAGGGGAGAAACTGGGTGCCTCTCTTTGTGCCTCAGGTACCAGGATCCTCACCCCCTGGCCATTCGTACAGATCGGAGGCAGTGACGAGCTCGGAGAGCAGAGCTGGGCACAGTGCGGAGGGTGCCGTTTGGTGCCCACCCAGTTGCTGTGTCTGCCATGGCTTAGGAAAGTTCAGTGCTCCCCGTTTAATGATCTCATTAGCATTGTGTTTCTCCAAGAATTGGTTGTTCCTGAAGTGCTAGATTTTCATACCGGGAGGAATGTGTTTCATTTTCTATAAATATCAAAATTAATTACTGATCATTATAACTATTCATAAAAATTCAAAATGAGATGAGCATGTTCTTCATAGATTTGTTTTAAGCCTCAAAGATCCATTTTCTTATAGCATTTACAGCTCTACTATTTAAGGAAATTATGACATAAGGTTCATAATTTAATTAAGTCAATACCTGTGCCTAAATCCTAGGAAGGATTCAGTTAAGATTGGTGGGTAAAATGATGGTGTCTTATTAGGAAAAGTACAGGAAATGGAATGACATTGCTTTTGTCTATTTCAGACTAGTTTATCTGGTTGGGAACATATGCATTCAGTTGCTCATTCATTCTTTCCATCACTCATCATGGGAGCCTAATATGTTCCAGGGACCATTTTAGGTGCCGAGGATTTGTCGGTAAGCAGAACAGACAGAATTCCTTGACTTTACAGAATTTATATTCTAATGTGTGTGGGGGTGATAGTCAATAATAAACAAATAAAAATGCATGGTGTGACAGTTGGTGTTAAGTGCTTTGGAAAAAAAGTCAAGTGGGTACGGGAGCGATAAGGTGCGTTGGGTGTGGGAGTGGAATTTGCTATTTTAAATAGTGTGACCAGGTGGCATGTGAGCAGAGATCGGAAGGAGAGAGCTATGTGAGTCTCTCTGGGAAGAGTTTCCATGCAGAGAGAACAGTTTGTACAAAAGCCCCAAAGTAGGTGTGTGCTTGGTGTGTCTGAGGAGTGCAGTATGGGAGCAGAGTGGTGGGAGGCCAGAGAGGGAGCAGGGAGCCAGGTCATCTGGGCCGTTTTAAAGGGCTTTGAAGGGGAGGTGGGGAAACCTGGAGAGTTTCAAGCAGAGCAGTAACATGACGTGAGGTGTTCTAAAAGCGTCATCTGGTTGCTTTGTGGAGAATACTCTGCAGTGAGGAGATGAGGGATAGCGGGTGCAGGAAACCTAGCTGGGAGACGATGGTCGTCTGGACTTGCATTGTCATGGTGAAAGTGGGGAGGAGTGGTCAGATTCTGGATTTTGAAGGCAGAGCCACTAGGATTGCTGACTGTCAGGATAGTATGAAAGAAAGATAAGTGTTCGGTTGGAGCCAGTACTTCAAGGAATACAAAGAATGGAGTTACCGTATAGTGGATATGACTAGCTTATTTCACATAAGCGTAACGTTCTCAAGATTCACCCACCTTGTGAATTGTTGTCCTTTATCAGGCTGACTGCATTCTGCTTATCCATTTATGCACTGATGGAACCACAGTGATATTTGTTAAATGTTATCACTCTTAGAAATGTACAGTCACTTGTTTCCATCACTCTCAGGATAAAACTAAGAGCTCACGCTGCTGCCTTCATCCTGTTTATGGGCCCTTACACTCTCCACTTCAGTCAGGCCGCCTGATCTTGCCCTGGCCTTTTCCACATCTGACCCAGCTTCTTCCTGGGCTTACGATGCCTCTTTCTTTTTCTTTTTTTAAAGATAAGCCCAGCTCGTTCCTCAGGATTCCATTCAAGATGTCACCTTCAGGAAGCTTTCCCCCTTTCATCCGGGCTGGGTTAGGTATCCTTTTCGTGTGTGTGTGTTTCTAGAATCCCCCGAACCTCTCTTTACCAAGGCACTTGTCACATGAAGAGCAAAGACGGTGTTTTATGTCCCACGCACTCCTGGAGTCTAGCATACTGTAGTGCTCAATACCTTTCTGTTGAATGAATGAATAACGGAGTGGGCAAGGATCGGGGGGCATGGAGGATGTGGGCCTCAAGGCAGTGGCCTGTGAGAGTAACCATCTCAAGGCCACCAAATGTGAAGGGGCGATCCCATGTGGCCCGCTGAACCCCGACTCCCTTCACACCCGTGAATGAGGTTTGGTGCCCGCAGAGGGGCTCAGGATGCGCCGAGATCCACATCCCCAGCCCTGAGCTGTTAAACCCATCGGGTGTTTTGGTACTTCCAGCTCAGGCTTACCCTTTTGCACTTTTGGTAAATGATGCTTATACCCTTCCTGCCTCTATTCTCTACCAATTCTTCTCCTCCCCCTACTCTGAACTTGGAAATAAATTCATGGGTTTGGGTCACTTAAACAAAAATGAGACTTTATTCTGTGAAGTAAGTGTTTAGTTTGTAAAAGGATCAATGGGCTATTTTGGATCAAATAACTGTGTTTTCTTTAGCCATCTAAAATGGTCTATTTTCATTTTTTTAAAGCCATTGCCTTGTGAAAGGACCTAAGAATATCCCCAACTTAGTGTTAGATCCCGTAATTACATTTTCCCATTTTTGAAAGCAGTTATGTAGTCCTTACAATAGAGTCAGAGCAGCTAAAAATAAACCTCAGGCAGTTCATATTAACTGGGTAATAATAACAGGCAACAAGGAGGCTCGGTGTCCAAATATGATGAAAACAGGAAGTTCATCACACAAGCTGTTCTTTCCCGATAGATCTGAATTCTTAAAGCCTTAACTCAAAAATAATCCCTTCAGGTTATAAATAAAAGCAGAGAATTGTCTCTTACTTGTGGTTTAATGGGGATGATAACATTGTAGCTAAATAAATCCACATAGTTATGATAGAATGCAGCACCGGAACGTCTGTGCGGGTGGAGGAAAAAGTGGTTTTGGAGACCCCTCTCCTCCCAGACAGGCAGCTGGGGGCATTTGTCCCGGGTTTACTCTGTTCTTACGCTGGTCACAAGTTGCCAAGGAGATACCGCTTTACTTGGGTGCAATCGTAGGAAAGCAGGAAGCTTTCAGGTGTGGAAAGTACTTTGATTTTTCCCTGGGGAGAAAATGAACAGAACAACCCTACCTACGAATATCTGCCAGGTATTGAGGATCTCACTCCTGGATTTTCAGGGTGAAGTGGAAACGAGACCCAGAGGAAGAGGTTAAACCCTCTTCCTTACACAGCTCCTTTTGCTCCAGTGAGTGTCCGTGATTGTAAAGATTCAGATTTTCTTGTTTAAAACAAGGTGAGCATGGAGAAAAATTTTAATTTATGTAACTAGAATAAACCTCGCTAGCTCCCTTCCTGAAACCAAACCCCAGCCCTCCGGGTGTCCCTGGGCCTTGTGAGGGGTCATGTGACCTTGCCATCCACCTCCTCTTCGGGACTCTCTTCTTTGTTGTTAGCACAGCCGCCAGTAGGGTCACCCTGGCCCCCACGGGCATCAGTCACATTTTTCTTTCATTTCCTGCAGCACAGTGGAGACCTGGCTGGGAGGTGCAGTCGAGACTTGGCTACAGGGCTGGGATGGGGAAGAGAGTGGGAAGGACACAGAGGTGCGTGTGTTGTAGGGAGTGACACCTGCCCACTGAGCTGGCAGTTTGCTCTGCCCGGGCTGGGTCAGTAGCATCTGCAGAGTTTTGCCTTGAACAAAAGAGCAAGCCTGGGGGTGGGGGTTGGGGACACTCACAAGGCGAACACTCCCAAGTGTGCCCTTCCAGGTTGGGCACACTCCCCCTTCCAAGAGAGTGGTCTTTGTTTTTTTTCATACACAACAAATCTAGGAACATGCCCCGGGAAGGGGGTTCTCACCATTTTTTGAAGTGATTATATAGTCACTGTGTGGCTCAGGAGGGCCACGGCGCCAAGGCCTCACATTTAAGAACAGCCTCAATTGTGGACTTTTGGTGTTATTTTCAAATGAAGTCGAACACACGGCTACTGACACACACTGATCTGATTGGGGCGCGGCGGAAGGGAGGAAGGACATCACGCAAGACTTGAAACTTGTGTTCCAGGACCAGATCCCGTTGGCTATTGGGCACTATCAGTTTTATATTTTGCAAACCTGTGACTAATACAATTATATTGCACTATATATGCTCACTGAGTGTACACCTTGAGGACATATCACAATTTTTGTGGTCCTGTTTTGGCTTTTCTTCGCTTTCTAAAATACTGCCATTCTCAGAAATTGGAAGTGGTCTGGCCTCTGAGAGACCCTGACTGGAGTGTCCGCCCTCGATGCTGCCCAGGGGCAGCATCAGGCTTCCGTAAGGGAAGAGGAAGAGCGATGGCCCTGGAGGGATTCACAGAGATACTCCCTGAATGGGAGTGGGTGAATGCCGTGGTTCTTAGACTTACATGTGCAGCAAAATCTCCTGGGTAGTGTGTTAGAAATGACATACGAGACACTGAGAACTTCTGGCCCAGACCCAAGATCTTGACTCAGGGGGTCTGGAACTATGCTTTGTAAAGCCCTGTAATGGATTATACAGGGAGCTGGTGGGGGAAGGCAAAATAATAGAAAAAGTGCCCTTTGGGAAATCAATAATGATTTCTTCTGGGAGCAGTGAAGACTCTGTGGTAGAGAGTGGTCTCCCACTAGGCTCAATAAATAAACAGAGCAAGGGACCTGGTAGCTGAGAGAGAAGAGGGTAGGCAGGGATGGAGGTGGAGCCCGGTGGCGGCGGAGAGCTGGGAGCAACTGAGGGAATGTGTGAATGAGCAGACCGTGGGGGCACCTCACTGGAGGGGAGGGGCAGAGTAGAGTGGGCGTGTCCCAGAGGGTCAGAAGCGAGTGCAGCCTGAGGAAGGCGAGGCTCAGTGGGGCTCCGTGTAGGAAGAAGCTCAGAACTCACCAACTGCCTCCCATAATTGCAGACAAGCTTGAGTATTCCTGATAGGTCACTCAGCTAATACATGCCCAGTGGAGACAGACTTCTAATGACATTTCTGATTAATTCGTGTTTTTGTAAAAATAAGCCAATATTAAGAGTGCTCGAGATAGGGGAGGGAGGTGTCCTAAGCTGTGGGGTAAGGAGTGTTTTTCTAGATTTCTGAGTTGCAGTTTGAGCTAGGTGAAGTGTGATGTTCCTTCATAGACCAACCTGTGCCTCTCATTCCATCAGTACTTCTGCCACTGGGTCAGTTTTATGCATTTAAAGACTTACAGTTCAAACACACCAGTTTCATTTCCACAACCCACTTATAACTTAGTGCTACACATCCAAGTCTCCTGTGTTACTTTTTGTCCATTCCAAGGACCTACCACAAAAGCTATCCTGTGAGTAACAAGAGAAATTTGTCCACTCTCTACAGGATTGGATAATTATTGGGATTTCTTTGCTTTTCAATGCTAATCATCTCTGCTACATGAGTTCTTACTAACTTTAAATTTCACTACTTTAAGTTTTACTAGTGGCAGCAACTGTGCTCCATTT
>PVKM010026367.1:0-19387 GCA_004027735.1 Carollia perspicillata | reverse complement strand
CACACACACGGGCCGGGCCATGAACCCGCCGTCAAATAAAAGCACCAAGCAATGAAGCTGCGCATTGTAGCCCTACTCATTGGCCTCCGTCCAGGAGAAAAGACAGCGGACGCGGGGATCCTTCCGGCCAAAGCCACCGCAGCATTTGTCCCTATTCTCCCCGCTCCACCTCCGAGCCAAAATTCTGGCCTCATGCTCCAGAGTCCCGCATCCTAAGCTTACTTCCTTCTCTGTTTGCAAAGCTCTCCAAGAACCCAGGCATTTTCCTCCTCCGACTGGAGTAAATAAATACAAAGAGCGGTCCCCGGCACCATCCCAGCCCAGCACTGTGGGCTCCGCCTCGTTCTTCAACCGGACAGTAGAGCGATCTAGAATCTCTCTGGGGGAGTTTGCGCCTCTGCCTTCAGGATTGTGTATTACCAAGGGGAGTTTTCCACTGAAATTGGCTTTCTGGTTGTTCTCACTGGTGTGGAGCAAAGGCCTGAGGCTCAAGAGCCACGTAGAAGCCTGCCTCAGATCCTCTGACCTAGAGTATGACATCTACCCCCACCCCTACCCCCAACACACACCTGAGACAATTACCACAGGCTCTCTTATGCCCAAGGAGCTCCAGCTCTTGGCAGAGGGGTACATGAAGCAGGTGGGCTCGATTTGACATCCAGGCTTTTGTAGTTAAACAGCAGTGTGACCCTGAGCAGACAGCCTGCACTCTGAACCTCAGTTTCCTCATCTGCCATGTCCACAGTTCAAACACCTACTTCCAACTTTCGTGATATTTCAGAGATGTATGTGGAGCACTACCAGTCAGGTCTAAATAGGAAAGGATTCGTAAGAATAGCCTTTCTAAAACAACAAGGAAGCCTTCTGCAGCTCACGCAGCCCACCCAGTGAAGGTGTATAGGAGGTGGAGGACCAGTTCTTGCCTTTTCTGGAACCACACTCGGGTAGTTGCCACAGCCATTGGGGATCCCTCGGCCCCTGTCTCACTGTCCCAGGACCTGGGAATGGGTAATTCCTGACATGTTTAAGGAATGGTGGTGATGCTTTGAGGTCAAGGTGATGGGAGATAGCAACCAAGTGTTTAACAGAAACAGTAGAAAGTCAGATGAAATGCAGGCAAGTGCCATGGCTGGCACATGGAAGGGACTTCAGCAGTCACTGGTCCTGACCTCCCTTGCCACCAGTGGGCCTGACTCTGAGCAAGACCCCAGGATTTACTTGACCGGGACACTCAAGGTTCCATTTATCTAGATGTGAAGGGAAAAAGAATAACTCACCAAGAAGTGTTGGATGACCTCATCCCTAATGGAGTAGTGGCGTTCTCTCTGTTCACCTGTCAAGGCTGTCAGGAGAATTAAATCGGATATTGTTTGTAAATTTGCTTTGTGAATCCCTCCATACACATCAGGGACTGTCACTCTTGTGATGTCCCCATCACCAAAGGACGCTGCCTGCCTTTGGTATGTATTACCCAGTACATAGACATCCTAGAAAAATGGGAAGGTTTCTCATTCTCCTGCATTACAATAAAGGCCTTCATTTCTGTGCCTTCAGGCCCCTCTTCTATTTAGGGAATTCAGGAGCTCTCATACTTGAGATAAAACCTTATCCACATTCAACATCAAGATCTACATGGAGAATTGGCTTTCCTAGTGATGCATGGGCTTGTTGCCTGGAGACATGAGAGTCTGGTGTCCTGAGTCTCCTGCCACCTTAATTTCCACTCAGAATGGAAAGCCAGGCCAGGGCCACCTCTGCTCACACGCTATCCTCATGCTCCAAAATTGTGATCCTCCTCTCTGCAGAAAGGAGATATGCCTCATCTCTTTCTAAAAAGTTTCCTCTGTGGCTTTTTTTTTTTTTTTTGAGGAAAATGAAGTTAATATGAAAAGTGAAATTAGGTTTTTCATTGAAAAGTAAAATTACATTTATAGTGGATCCTGAATAAGAAGCAAGGAGAATACAAAGATGAACACAGGCCTTAGATTTTTGAGTGGACACAAGAGTTTTAGTGCAGCCCTCAATTTTGGTGAGCTCTAAGTCCCAGCATCCACAGGTATGTCAAGAAAAATGAGTGTGCTGGGCATCCCGATATTTGGGTTCCAGTAGCCTCTGCCCTGGGCGTATGCTGCTCTAAGCTTGTGCTTGATTGACACTGTCCTTACCCAAGGAAATGAAAAGTGCATTACTGCACAATCTACTGTCTCCAGGGCACTCTTCCCAAGGTAACTTCAGAAACAGCTGCTGCCCGGCCTGAGTTAAGTCTGACCAGGCGGGGATGGCCTGTTCGCGGGGGCAGAATAGCACAAAGTACAGATTTGGCTCAGCTTCTTGGTCACAGCAGCCAGGCCTGCACCTGCATTAAGGAATCCAGGCTTCTAACAAATATATTTGCTTTTTCAATATGCCTGAAAAAGAAAAAAAAAGCTGGAAAACAAAACAAACAAAAAAAAAGCACCAAGTATTATTTTACTGCGGCTTTTTGGTTAGGGAGTGGAGGGAAGGGTGGAGGGAGGGGGTAATTTGCAGCCACCCTCACCAGTCCTTTTGAAGTTCTCCAAATAAGGAGAAGTAACGCGAAGTCTTTATTTTTTTCTAAAGCCCCATTTACATTATGATTAAATACCTTCCTCGGTTAAGCATAAAGAAAGTCGTTAATCTATATAGCTCTCCAAAGAATCAATACATTCTAAACTTTTGTAGGATTTGTTACACTCTATTTTGTTACAGTAGGCCAGCTCCTCTCTGCCTAGGCACATGGCTTCCCTTCCCTCCCTCCTCCCCACCTTCTCCAAGAATGAAAATAAAGTAAAGGTCTTTCACGGTAAACAAAACCAGCTGATTCTTCACAGAGATCCCATGAATAGCTGGAGAAGAAAAAAAAAACTTACAATAAATGGTGCATTTTTTTCTCTGCTGGGTATAGTATTCAAGGATCAGGGCAGTATTCAAACAGAGGTCCATTTTTTGCTCACAAGAGAGTTTAGAAAAGAAGCGTGGGGTCCATTCAGCGCTTTCCCCCTTCACAGTCGCAGGGTTCTATGAAACCTATCTTCCATGCCTTGTCGGAGTGTTTCTGGGGACCAATTAGTGCTTTGTTGCACGGCTTCTTTGCTGAATCTTTGAGCAGCAAGAAAAAGCGCTCTCGAATCTCCCCTTATTTTGACCATTCCAGTCATTACTGAGTGTAATAATTAATATGACAACTGGACGCTCGAGTTTGTATAGAAACACCTCAGCTACAGGAGCGAGTGTGCAGTGGGTGGTAAGGAGCCGCGCATCAGCCGGAGAAGCCACACACACAAAAAGGAATGAATGGCCAGAGAGAAAGAGAAGGAATAAAGATAAAATAGTTGGCACAACGCAGAGGAACATAAAACAGACTCGAATGGAGAGAGGGAGGGGAAGGGGGACAATTAGAAGGGGAGGGAAAAACACCCTACAGAGGTTAACTTATTTTGAAACTGTTTTCTGAAAAGAACCGTGGGCGTGATTGGCCGGCTTTCAGCCCAGGGCGGTCCACAATTCCCCCGCCCCCGCCCCAATTTTGTGAACTCTCCTGGAACGCGGCGGGGGTGGGGGAGAGGGAGGGGAGGCAACCCCTAAGGGTCTCCCTAAGGTCTTCCGGGGTGGTGCACTCAGCACACAGCCCAGCCCAAGTCTGGCTCCCATGTTTGCAAAAACCCTGTTCCTCTTTGCCCCAGCTTTGGAGTTGGTGATAGGGAAATCGGCGCAAATGTAGACCGTAGAGATGAGTACTGCGCTACCTCGCTGGAGGGTGAGTGTTGGGGAGCGGGCATTGCTCGTGCACCCTAACAACTCTGCAGCCTTGCCTTGAGGAACAGTGCTCTGCCTCGCTCGTGGCGGCAAGGTCTCCCCTGGCAGCGGGCAGCCTGACGGGGCGCTGCGCCCCAGCCCCCGCGCTGTGCCCGCTTCTGCCTTTCCTCGCAAGTGCGCCCCGGGGTTGTGACCCGCTCCGTGACGGCATAATAAATAATTAGAGAGTTTAAGCGCGTTAGCCACAGCTCATGCTAATGAGCTAGATAAGGGCTCACGCTAACCCGAAGTGACAGTTTGCATATAGGACGGAAGAAAAAAAAACCCTGCTATTTTCCCTCAACTTGATTGCTCCTTCTCGAGTTCCCTTCCCCCATTCCTCTGGATTTCCCTCTTTTCATATTCCTCTACCTCCCACCACACACACGCACGCGCGCACACACACACACACACACACACACCCCACGCACTTCTTTGACCCTTCTTCCTCAGTCTGTTCCCCTGCCCACTGCATTGTGACGTCATAAAGTCTCGGGTGCCTACGTGTAACCTGCCAGGAAAGTTCACTACCAGGGCGTCCTGGCCAGTCTCAGCGACCAGGCGGTTCCTGCGCCGTTCTTTACACAGTGTGCAACGCACCAAGGCTCCCATTCTTCGGAAAAAACTTTGAAGCTCAGGTCAGGGGCCTCTGAGAGCTCCAGGGCCCTGGCGCGCCCTTGGGTGCTCTGTGTGCTCACCAAGGAGAGCACAGCTGTCCCCTGGGGGACAGGCGCAGGAGCCCAGGAGCTCCTAAAACGCTCCAGCCGCCTCCTGAAAGCAGGGGCAGTTTGCCGAAGTGACTGAGGTCAGTCGTGTGTCCCCATTGTGTGGCCACGTGTCCCGTGTCCATCATCACCTCCCCAAAGTCCGAGCTCAGCCCGACTCCTTGCGGCGCGGTCTGGGAATGCTCTGGCCCATAAATCAGCCGGCGGCTGGCTGCAAGTTCTCTCTCCACCTCCGCGCGGACCTGAACGCCCGTCGGCTCCGGGGCCGAGGAGAAAGTTGGCTGGAACCAAGTTAGGAGGAAGCAGCCTGCCGCAGCCTGATGTCGAGGTGGAAAACTGGGCGCCCCCAGGTCGTCGCATTAGTTCCCTCCCCTTCCCCAGGTCGTCGCATTAGTTCCCTCCCCTTCCCCAGGTCGTCGCATTAGTTCCCCTCCCCTTCCCCAGGTCTAGTGTCCACCACTGTTGGGAGCTTTTTTTTTTTTTGGAGAAATAGGGGAAGGAAGAAGGTAATTGTTCATACATGAATATTCCTTGACATGGAATCTTAAAGAAACAGCAACAAAACCAAAATTAAATGATTTGGTATTTGTAAAATGCAGAGAACAGTGTCTGGCACACAGTAAACACTGTTCGTGTTAGTCAATAAATGCAAGAGTACGGAATATATGAAAGGAGGTATATGCTATCCATCTAAGACAGCAATTTTCAACCGGTGTGCTGCAAGAATTTTTAAACATGCAGTACCTGACTACTTAGTCAGGGGCACTGACCTCTTTCCCTTTAGATTGTCAAATAAAAAAATGACAGCAGCCCTGACTGGTGTGGCTCAGCGGGGTGGGCGTCCTCCCTCAAACTGAAAGGCAGATATGGATTCCCTGTCAGGGCACATGCCTGAGTTTCGGGCCAGGTCCCTGGGTGGTGGCCAGAGAGAGGCAACCACTCCATGTTTCTCCCGTGCATGGATGTTCCTCTCCTCTCTTTCGCCCTCCTTTCCCCTTTCTCTAAAAAAACAAAACTTTTTAAAAAATGACAACAGCTAACACAACAATAGTCATCTGGCATGAATGATAAAAGGTTATGCCTATTTTTTGTCAGATTGGCAAAAAATATTTGGGGGGGGTGCCACAGAATTTTAGTAATTAATGTACATGTGCCATAAGATGAAAAAGGTTGAAAATTGCTGATCTAAGATGTTAGAAAATACCACTTAGATGTGAAATGATCGAGGTTGGTAATGCTCATTGATTCACCAAAAACTATGGAATATAATCTGAGGAAAACAAGATACCTATTGCCTTTGACAAGTGTGCAGTTTGGTGGGCAGAAAAGGAAGTGTATAAGGAAAGAAGAAGGTCCATTAACACACAGTGGGGACAACTGCCGGAGAGCCCCCCTCCCCCGTGCTCCATTAGGCCTCGGACTCCCACTTTCCCCCATCCACCAGGCAACCCCCAAATAAATATACAACCTACATTAAAAAGGGGGACTTCTTCTGCAAACACATCCTAAAGTCATCCAACCCCTCTTCCCCAACCGGATGGTCATCCCGAAGCTTCCGCTGTATGACCGTTCCTGAGCAAGCACTAATGAACTACACACACTTTAAACACCTATTCGTGTTAGGCGCAGTGAAAGGGCAGGCCATTTGAAATTAAGACAGACTCCGTGTTTCAGAATTGTCTAGTTATGTGTCTTGGGGCAAATTGCCCACTCTCTCCCAGGCTCTCTGTCTACAAAATGAGGGGCTGAGACACGCCCTCTCCAGCTCTGACTACACCGACAATACAGAGGCAACCATATGACCCTCTAGTGGCAACGCTTTTCCCTTTTGAGCAAACATCTTATGTTCTCTGCCCCTCCTGGGGCTCCCCCACCGTCCTAAGAACCTTTAGCCGGTAACATCTACAGACTGCTTCCTGAGGTAGACCAGTCCTTGCTGGTGCCAGGATTTGGGCTCCTGATGGCCAGAAGGTGGCATTAGGCATGGATTTAGCCCCGGGAACTGGGGTAAGAAGCGGGCTGTTGGCTCATTCGCATTCACATGCAAAGGGAAGACACTACTCTCAAGAACAACTTTACTTGGGAAACAGGATTCCTCACTACTTGCCTGAGCAGTTTTAAATTTGAGATTTGGAGGCTGGAAATGCTTGAAAATTCTCCTTTGCGCATTGTGTGAGTCGCTTGCCACCTGCCGGTCGTTCCTCAAACTGCTGCGGGATTTGTGCAGAAACCTAGTACTTAACACAGGTTAGTTATCTGTTCCACACAATTCAGTTCAACTGTGAAGCACCAGGCTGCTTGTATCACGTCCTACAAAATACCCACAGCAGGAATATATAAGGTGCCTGTCAGTATTCAGATTCTTCATCTTCATCCCAGACCCACCAAACCAGAATCTGGCCCATCTGGCTTTATAACAAGTTGGAGTAGTTCTTTTGTACACTGAAGATGAAGAACTAGCCCTCGAAGTATTTGGGGGTGATAAGACACAGTTTGCATTATTTGGACCTGTGAAGAACAAATCTCTTCTGATAACAGAAGCTGCACTAGTCCCAAAAAGATCCTTTTTTTGGCTAAAGGGGTGCCCTGGTGACTTCTAAAGGGGGCCAAGAGAATTGGTAAGTTATTACAGAGGTGGTCTTTGAAGGTGGACAGTTAGAAATTCGCAGTGGAAAGAAAACAGTCATGGGAACAGCTTGCCCAGCCTGGAGACTTTTGCTTCCTTAGAGACTCCGACAGCTTTAACCTCACTCTCCTTTGCCCACCCCTTCCAAGGCTACCCCTTGGGGTTTTTTTCTGCACCCGGAACAGCTCCACCTTGGAAATGTTAACTTTCCCTCCTCCATTGTGATTCCTTCTCATTCTCACTTCTGCTGTACCTCTCTCTAACCTCCTTTCCCAAGCTCTGCTTCTTACCAACCTGGTCTCTCCCCACAATTCAGTTAGGGACATGTGATTGATTATTCTACCTATAACCTATAAAATTCTTACCTTTTCATAAAAAAAAACAAAAAACAGCCAACTCATTCCTTGATCTTATGACCTTCACTCAGCCATATGTTTAACTTCAACCCATCCCTCTGAAGTTCATGACTGCCGGAGTTCCTAACTGTAGCGGTTAAATTTATGTGCCATCTTGACTGCGCCCACAACGTTTATTTGGTCAAACAGTTTTCTGAGCCTGTCTCTGAGTGTTCTAGGAAAGTTAACACTTGAACTGTAAACTGTGTAGAGCTGATACACCTCCCTAACATGAGATGGTCTCGTTCAATCCATTGAAGGCAAGAATAGAACCAAAAAGATGAGTAAGGGAGAATCCACACACACGTCCTCTCTCTCATGGTCTTCCAGCTGGGACATCGGTCTTCTCCTGCCGTCAGACTGGGACTCAGACTGGAATGCCACCATCCACTCTCTTGTGTCTCCAGCTTGTTGACTGAAGATTTTGGTCCTTCTCAGCTGTCAAAACCACTTGAGCCATTTCTTATTAACTCTTGATAAATAGATAGATGAGATATAGATAGAGATAGATCTCCCATCAGCTCTGTTTCACTGAGGAATCCAAAGTACACACTCACCAGTGACTCCATTTTGCTATAGGTAATAGCTACTTCAGACCCTACCTTATTCATTGCCCCAATGCATTTGGCATTGGTGACTGCTCACCTCTTATTGGTGTTCCCCTCCTCACTGCTTACCATGATTCTTATCCCTTGGATATGTTCTTTTCAGTATTAGCTTTTAGGTTCCCTTTTCCCATAAAGTCATCCAATGAAACATGTCTTTAAGTTTTAGCTTCTATTTTTTTTTTGCTGATGACTCATTATTTCTAGTCTGGACCTCTCCTTGGGATCTCAAAATGTGTGACCAGCACCCCTCCTCGGGTGTTCCACTGGGTAGCGAGTGCAATGTATTTGAAACTGGGCTCATTATTCTAACTCCCTCAAATCTTTCCCTTCCTTGTGTTCTTTAATTCAGGGCTTGGCATCATCTGCCCACACTTTCAAAACAAAATCCTGAGAGTTATCTTACACTCTTCCTGTCTCTCATACCTCTCCATAATTACCAAGTCTTAAAAAATACATAACACACACACACAAATACACAATATATGTATATCATTTCCTCCCTGTCTGTCACTCATATCATTGCCCTATTTCAATAGTCTCCCAGTTTCACCTCCCTCAAATATCTTCTCCTCACTGACACCGGAATGATCTAACTAAATGAAATGGTCAATATAAAAGGCACCAGGGTGTAAAGAAATGGTGCTTTATATCACAGCCCAGGCAAAACCCTCTTTTCAAAGTATAACGTACTCTACTGCTCCTCTACTCAAAACCTATCGATGGCCTCCCATTTTCTTATAAGAGTCCACTGCCCTTGAAGCTCCATAATAGCAGGGATGCCTCTTGGCCTCATCTCATGTGTCTGGTTCTCTGTATGGAGTCTAGAACAAGGCAGGTGCTCAATGAACACTTGTTGCTTGAGTGAATAGTCTTGGTGGAACTAAAATTATTTTGATGGTATAAGATATATGCATCTGTGATGCAGAATGTGGCATGCAAAAAGCTTTTAAGGAAAAATTTTTAAAACTTAGAAAAAACTGTTCACCCCTCTGGGCATGTCCCCCTCACTTACCACAGGCATAGGCATTTACCATTTGGCATAGGCTCGCTAAGATCAGTAGTGACATTTCCATGTGTCTTCCCAACCTCAAGGTCTTCTCTCCAAGGAACATTCAAAGCCTAGTATATAGCAGGTACTTAATCAATATTAATTTTAGTAGATACTGATGGTATCATGCAATGAGTGTTATTAGCCTGTCAGAACTCTTTGTGTATATTTTTACAAACGTGTGAAAGAGGCACCATGGGAGAAGCAGGGGCCATGGGTTGGTGAGTGAGCTCGGGTGCATGTCTTGGTCCCTCAAGAGCAGAGATGAAGCCATCTCTTTTTTCCCTCATCTACCATATCTGAACCAATTCCTTTTTCCAACCTCCGTGAGTAATGACTGCAGCCACCTGGATGACTAATGACTGAAGAACCTAGCTTTCAAATACCCAAACCTACCAAGGCTCTGCAGGTGCCAGGAGTCTCTGAGTGGGCAGGGTTGTTTATTCCACCCTCTTCTTCAGGAGAGGGCTCTGTTTTCTCTCAAGAGCCAGAGGGAAAGGATGACGGTGCTTTTCCCAACTCCAACATCACTCTCCCAGGTCTTTTGCCTCCTTTCCCACAAGACCACGATTTTTCTGATTTCTCGTCCATACAGTGGGAATAGGAAAATTTTATCTCATTAGAGTTTAGAGTGGAGTAAATAAGATGGCCTCTGCAATATGCCTGGTACTCAGTAAGTATTTGAGTATTGAATAAATATTTGTCCTTCTTTCTCACCAGAGAGGATGAAAGAAAAATAAGGCTGAGGAATAGCCCATTTATATCTCATAGAAGTTTAATATGGCTGTGGGCAAATTCTCTAGGCAAGATACCTTCCCCCACAACTTTCCTTCCTTACATGCATTTAAACGGAAAAATAAAAGATGACAAAAAGTAATCTCTCTCCTAATCCCGCTGTCTATAGAAAATGACTCTCATTCTTTGTTATTGTTGTATGACTCAATGTATCTGCACAATGGGAAATGCAAGATTTTGCATGTTATTTTAATCAATAGCTAGTGTGATTTTGTACATTTGAGATATAATTTTTATGATTCAAAAATAGTTTTTCTCTGGATGTATAATGTGAATTATCTGCTATTAATTTAATTGTTCCCCTATTGCTGAAATTATTTGTCTAAACTTTTTTGAATAATGTTGCTGTGAACACTTTTTGAATATTTTTCTACATTTCTGATTAAAGTTACATGAATTGAGTACTATGTATCAGGCACAAGGCTGAGTTCTGGAAATCAGAAAGGCTAACATTGTAGTTGCTGGTCTGAGAGCTCTTAATCCAGGAGACAAAAGAGTGAAAACAAAACCAAAAGAGGGTTGGTGAGTCTGGCTATAGAGTTTAGTTCAAGATGCTATGTGAGCCAAGGTGGGGTAACCACATCTGACTGGGGCCAGTGAGTCAGAGAAGTGCAGAAGTTCAGAAGATGTGGTACTTGGGTTGACCAATTGAGTACTAGCCCTAACTCCTAGGCCTCACCATTGTGGTGGCCTCCCCTAGCACTGACTTTGGATTTTCCTTCAGACAGACTCTCACCCTGATACCCTTGGATTTGATGCTGGTGCTCTATTGACCAGCAGTTGAACCCACTCTGCTCCAAAATGTCTCCAGTCCCTGGGTGACACTGTTTTCCTGCCTTCTGAAGCACATGGTTTTAATTCAGTCCTACTTATGGCTTTTTAGCCATAGTTATAGTAGATGGGATGATGGTCTATGTTTAGCAACCCACTGACTTCATAGTTGTAGGGTTTGATGAGGTCCATGGTATAAATATTCCCGTTATGGCAGATTTCAAGCTATCAATGTGAAAAAGGGGTTGAGAAGAGATATCAGTATCGTATTATTGTGTAATAGTTATACCACACAGATACAATGGGCATAGACAACCTTGGGAACATGCATAGTGAAATTTAGTAAAATAATTACACAATGCATTTTGAGTATTATCTTTCTTTTTGATGTCATTTGTTCAATTGTAAGTTTCTATAATTTAGTTAATAATCGTAGAAGTGTTTAGCAAAAGGCTCAGTGAACTCCTGAAGATCAACCATAGGTATTACTTACACATCTAACTTAAATCCAACTCCCCAAAGCAGTTTATCTCTTTTTTAACACATCTCTTTAAAACTTTATTTCTTACAACCACATCAAAATTGCAACTAAAATATAGAATAACCAACAATCAGAATTATCAGAAATCAAATCGTATGGAAGTCTGACAACTACAGAATTAAAGAAACCACATCCATCCAGACTGGTAGAAGGGGCAGAGATGTGAAATAGGCTGGTCCTACATCCATGCATGGTGGATAAAAATTTGGGAGGGATAGGTCAGGAGTGAGGACTCCCAGCCCCACACCAGTACCCTCACAGCCTAGGGTTCCAGTGTCAGGAAAATAAGTCCCAACACTTCCTGGATGCAACAATACAGCAGAGATGAGTCAGTGGAAGAAACTTCTGTAGTTCCAAGTAGTTTCTCATAAAGAACCCACACACAGACTTACTCAGACTCACTTCCTCTGAGCTCCAGCACCAGGGTACCAGCTTGAAAAGCACCAATGGCATATAGGGAGGAACTGAAGGGTGTGGCATCAAGGCTAGAGCTGGGGGACAGCTTTCTCCCAGACAGAAAGGCAGGCATAGGCCCTTGTCCCTTTTCTGAGCCCTACCCTCACAGAGCCACAGAACTGGTGGGTGGGTACCATATCTGAGACTCCATCAAACTGGCTAACACTGTTTGCTCTTCCCTGGAGATCCCCTGAGACTCTGTCCTACCCAAATTACAGGCCCACCCAAGCTGTTAACCATGACTTTCCCATATGAATGACTGGTCTTGGCTCATGTTTCAAAACTTCCTAAATCCTATTAAACAAGCAAGGAGAGCCTCAGTAAGCCCCCAGCCCCCATAACTCTTGCTAAGTGGCTCCAGGCCCAGCATTAGCACCAACTAGCCTAGATTCACAGTCTGGCTTTGCCTGGGAATCTCCAAGCCCAGCACTAGTACCAGCCATTTCAGATTGCTTTGTACTTCATACAGGATGGCCCCAGGCAGGACACAGGTAAGGGCTGACCTTGGCCTTCACCACCCAGGAAGCCTCAGAACCTGCAGACTCTAGTGGACAGTTACAGAACAAGTTGGAGCACCATCACCCTGCCCCTGAATAGCTGATCCTCCACAGAGGGTGAAGGTCAGTGGTTAATGGTCACAGCCAGTCCTTGCAACTGACTGGCCTGGATAAATCTCTCCCATTGACCTGCCAACATCAATCAAGTCTCAACTACAAGAACAGGGTGTACTCAGCTCACCTGAAGGGCACACCTCAAGTATGCAGCGTGGATGAGGGGGGAGGCTGTGCCACTGGATCCTGCAGGAAACCTACTGTATTAGGCCACACTACCAAGGCAGAGAATCATAGCAGCTCTACCTAATACATAGAAAAAAACACAGGGAGGTTGCCAAAATGAGGAGAAAATGAAACACGGTTCAAATGGAAGAACAGATAAAAACTCCAGAAAAAGACATAAATATAATGGAGATAAGCAATTTAACAGATGCAGAGTTCAAAACACTGGTTATAAGAATGCTCAAGGAACTTAGGATCTCAACAGCATAAAAAATATCCAGTTGGAAATGAAGGATACACTAATTGAAATGAACAATTTACAAGAGAATAACAGTAGAGTGGATGAAATCTAGAATGAAATCAGTGATTTCATAAGAAAGCAAAACCAACCAATCAGAACAAGTCAAAAAAGAATAAAAAAAAAAACAGGATAGTGTAAGCAGCCTCTGGGACAACTTCAAGAGGTGCAACATTTGCATCATCAGGGTGCCAGAAGGAGAAGAGAAAGAGCAAGAAATTGGAAATCTATGTGAAAAAATAATGAAAGAAAACTCCCTTAATTTGGTGAAGGAAATGGACATACAAGTTCAGGAAGCACAGAGAGTACCAAATAAGATGGATACAAAGAGGCCCACTCCAAGACACATCATAATTAAAATGCCAGTTAAAGATAAAGAGAGAACTTAAAAGCAGCAAGAGAAAAGAAGTTAGTTACCTATAGGGGACTTCCCATAATACTGTCAACTGATTTCTCAAAAGAAACTTTGCAGGTTTGCCCTCGGTGGTGTGGCTTAGGGGATTGAGTGCCAGCCTGTGAACTGAAAGGCTGCCAGTTTGAGTCCCACTCAGGGCATATGCCTGGGCAGCAAGCCAGGTCCCTAGCTGGGGGTGTGTGAGAGGCAATCAATTGATGTATCCCTCCGCTCACACACTGATATTTCCCTCCCTCTCTTTCTCTCTCCCTCCCCCTCTCTCTGAAGGTAAATAAATAAAATATTTTTTAAAGAGACTTCGCAGGTTAGAAGGGATTGGCAAGAAATATTCAAAGTCATTAAAATCAGGGACCTACAGCCAAGATTGCTCTACCTAGCAAAGCTATCATTTAAAATGGAAGGGCAGATAAAGACCTTCCCAGACAAGAAAGACCAGAGGAGTTCATCACCACCAAACCATTATTATATGAAGTGTTAAAGACACTTATTTTAGAAAAAGATCAAAACTATGAACAATAAAATGGCAATAACTACATATCTATCAATAGTTGAATCTAAAAAACAAACTAAATAAATACATGGGTACAGAGAGCATTTTGGTGGTTGCCAGATGGGAGGAGGATGTGGGGAAATGAGTGAAGAGGTAAGGGGATTAAGAAATACAAATAGGTAGTTACAGGGTAGCCATCAGGATGCAAGGTATAGTGTAGGAAATGGAGTAGCCAAAGAACTTATATGCATGACCCATGGACATGAACAATGGTGTCGGTGTTGCCTGAGGGAGTGTGGGGGGGACTGGGTGGAGGGGAAGCAAAGGGGGAAAAACTGGGACAACTGTAATAACCTATCAATAAGTATAATTAAAATAATAAAACTTTATTTTTTGGCTATTATCAGAACTGGCCATGTTTTTTTTTTTGTCTCCTTGTTAACTGGCCATGTCCCCTAAGAGAATGTGAGATCAATGACTGCTCTGCTCATCAGAGCCTAGAACAGTATCTGACACATAGTATGCACTCAACAAACATTTGTTGAATAAGTGAGTATATGATAGACGATACTCGGTGCCTCACTCTGATATTGTCCAAAAGGGATGATAATGTAACAGCTCCAGAGTCTTGAGAGTTTATATATATGTTTCATTTAATAAACCTGTGATCAAATGTACTTCATTTACAAACTGATTTTATTATGCCCCAAAGAAATGTTTATGTTCTGTGAAGAATTCCTGGAAAAGCCTGCTATAAATCTTATTTTGATACAAACGATGACTTCAAAGAATAATTGTGTTTGGTTTGCGTGGGCATTGGTTGGTGGGGATCTTCAGATTTGTGGGTTGTCTGTGTAGGAAAAGTGAGACTAAAGAGAAATAGAACAGAAATGAGGCTCTGAAGAAGCTCATAGCCAGCTGACTTTGTAGGTGGAAATTTCCTAAGTTTTTGCAATGAGATATGCATTGTCCTCTAAATTCTGATGTGAAAAGTATAGTTCTTGGAAAGATAAACCCATCTTAAATACCATTCCCATGTTTCTTATATTGTTATAACTAGATTTGGCTGTGAGTGACAGGAATTTCAAAATAGTAGAGGCTTTATCAAATTTTTCTCCTAAATTTAAGTTAGCAGCCCAAGGCTGCTGGAGTGATGCTCTATGGTGTCCCAAAACACCATATGGCTCCTTCTAGCTTGAGTCTTTTTGTTCTGAAAAGCATGGCTCCCATTCTTAAATCTACCTCACAATCCCACATGGCTGCTCTAGCTGCAGTCAGCATTTCTATCTATATTCTGACCTGCAAGAAGGAGAATGTAGAAAGACAAGGGTGTACTTTCTTTAAGGACACTTCTTAGATGTTGCACAGACTTCTTGTATTTCCTTGGTCAAATATTAAACCTTTAGTTATACCTAGTTGCAAAAAAATGCAACTATGGACATGTAGTTTTCATTTTGGGAAGCCTTGGGGCTGGATAACTAACATGCAGAGCTTCTATTTCCATGAGAGAGAAAGAAAGAAAGAAAACAGGGTGATGAGCCATGGATGCCACATCCATTTCTTCTTCCTCAGGTGGGCCAAGCAGTTCCTCAACCTCAGTGTAACAACTAGGCTGAATCACCACACTTTTATGAAACTGGCCAGTAAGGAAAAACCAAGCTCAATGGATTTAGACAGTTTATTGCTCAGAGCACAACAGGCAACTCGACTTTCATGTATGCATTGGTTTCCCTTGTCCACCAAGCCCCATGGGAGTCAATGTCAGCTGACTTCGCAGGGTGGGAAAGAGTGAATCCAGGCAGATGCTGAGCACACATTGAATCTGTTTCACAGCCGAGGAGCACTGGGCTTAGGGGACTCTGATCTTGTATAGGGTCTATCACAAGCTCTCCATCCTTCTCTCCAAAAGAGAGGCATTATCTTTACCCTGAAATGTCAGCAAATTTTGTCTGGGGAGAGAAGACATTGTCATGGAGTATCTTCAGAGATGAAGATGTCCTCTGTTGTATTGATCAAGAAACAAATCTGAACTTTGACCAAGGTTCACATCATGCAAACCCCAAATAAATTCCTTGAAAAGGTTGCCCAAGAAATGCGGAAGTGTCATGAAAATTACCTCCCTACACACCCCATTTCTAAATTTTGCATAAGTGCATAGACCGAGTTAAATATTTAGGGGAATATCTCAAAATTTTTGAAACCCGTACATTTAGTTTCCCACCCTAAAAGTATGATACATTCTCACACAGGTCTCTAAGGGGACAAGGATCAGGATGTGTAGCTCACCACTATTTCCGGGTGGTGAAAAGTTAGAGACAGCTTAGGTGTCCATCACTGGGGAATGGAGCCATCAAATGGAATGGATACACATTATGGAATACTGTACAACAGTAAAAAAAAAAAAAGCAAAGAACTAGACGTACAGATAGCAGCATAACAAGATCCTAAGAACATAGTTGAAGGAAAAAAAGTTAGAAACTATGAAATCTGTAATACCTCTATATACTGTAATAAACCTACACTACAATATCACCCATATCCATAAAATAATACATACATACACCAAAATATCAATGCATTTTACAAATCCATGGCTAAATAGAAACCACATTAGGGACATTGACTCTGGAGGATGGAAATGGGAGTGGGGAATAAGATAAAAGAGAATAAATAAATCAATCAAGAGAGGGGCCTTGGAGATTTCATGTGCTATGAACTCATAGGTTATGATTAACTCAACCCCTCTACAAAGGAGGTTAAGTGAAAAGGGACTGATAACCAGCAGTGGTTTGGAAATCTTTAACTTCCAAATCAGTGAAGGTCAGCTTCAAGTGTACTAGGTTCACAATCACACATCTTGCGACATGGTACCAGCTCTTCATGGCCATTGGCACGATCTCATTGGTTTATGAGCTGAATTCTTGGACCCCTTCTGACTTACACTGTCAGTACACTTTTCCTAGGGCCCAGTACCACCCTTGTCAGTAACAGCAACACATGAGGCCCAATCCAAACTAAAAAGAGTTTAAAAAATCCTCTACAAGATTTATGTTACAAGCAATCTCATCTTAGGTGAGATTTTGTCTTAGTGTATGAATACATTTCATTTTTTTTCTTTCTCTTGTTTTTTTTAACCAGAATAAAAAATTTAAAAGAAACTGTTAGTGTTTTTCTCTGAATAGCTGACAATTAAGTACACTCTCCTCCCAACCCAGATCTGGGGCTTTTTTTGGTCTGAGGTGGGGTTTTAAATTCCATTTGTAGCTGATGTGAGGAGAAAGAGAAGTGCTATGATTTGGTTGTCCTAAAAGAAATCACTATTTCAAAAAGGAAAGAAAGAGTATTTAAGAGCCAACACTTTGGAATCAGGTGAAATGTAGTGTGACTTGGGACTACTTATTTAAACTTCCAGGGCCTTAGTTTCCTTATTTATAAAGTGGGGAGGCATAATTCATAGGGATGTTGAGAAAAAAAAATGAAATTACGCTTATGGAGAGCCTGGCACAGTGTCTAACATACAGTGTTCATGGAGATAAGAGTTTTTGCTTGCTTATTCATTGCATGCTTTTATATTGGTGGTGGTCGTATTTATTTGCTTCCTTCGTATACCAGCCGCATTGAGGGAGGAACGATATTTGTAAGGCAATCCTGGGGCAGAGGAACACTCTTCATTTTACGTCTACCACACTAAAAAAATACTGGAGTCAGATGAAGGATGCAGATTCTCCTGAGGGTGGAAGTCAAGGTCTTGCCCTTCTGGTTCAACAGTACCAAACATTTAATTTACCATATGAAATATTAATCACACACCCAAGGACTCTTGGACAAAAATTCTATTTACAAAATTATGGCTGTGTTCTTAGCAGGCTGAAGAAAACCTGGCACATTAGAGATGCTCAAGAAATCCTAAAAAACAACCCTTAAAATCCCCATTTTAAAGACAAAGAAGTAGAGGCAGGGACCTGACCAAAGCTACACAGCTAATTGATTGATCAGTGGTGGAATCCATTTGCTTTGAATCTCATATCTGAGATTTTCTATTTTCTTTTTTGGCAGATGCTTGGTCATTCTGTCACAGCATTGAGGGAGGGGAGGGGTGGACGTCTAGCAACCTCTATTATTGGCTTGTTTTCTTGCAGTCCCTTACCCCTCCTGGGTAAATACTAGGCAGCCACTCAAGAACTTGATGTCTCTGATTTTTCACATCCTTCTAGAACGTTCAAGTGTGCAGCACTCTTTTTTTTTCCTGTTTTGCTCTCAGTGGAAACGAATGCCTCATCTCAGTTTGCTGATCTGAAAAAGATGGGGTGAATGATATCTTCCTGTGTACTCGAAAGAGTCCACTCTCCAAACACTCACCAGCTCACTCCTTGCCCTTTTCTTCATTTTCTTCGGTAAGCTTAGCTCTGCCTAAACTTATGTGTTTATTTATTTATTTATTTTTGCCTCCTCCCCAAGAATGGCAGCATGAGAGGCAGGATCCTCTATCCCTTGACTGCTGTATCCTGGATGCCCACTGGCCCGCAGTACACGTCCTCAATAATTATTTGCATTCACATACTTTTCCACAACATCTTCCATTTACTAAGTGTTCAGCGTATGGCAAGAACCGTACCGAACATTTAATGCATCGCCTTTTATTCATAGTTTTCATATTCTAACAACACCCTGGCGGGGGGGGGGGGGTGGCTCTGCTGTGCTCTGTCAGGTGCTCCCAGCAGTTAGGTAAACAGCTCCAGGACACAGGACTGGATTTCAATCCAGCTCTCTCTCTCTTACCTTTGCTCTTTAGCAACTGTGCTCAGCGTTCACAGCGTCACCTGGTATGCCTGAAGTCAAAGTCTAGAAAGGCAGTGTGCTTAGTGGTTAATACAAAGGCCCCCAAAAATCTAAATTTGGGCTCCTGGCTCTGCTTTCGTGGAAGGAGGGCGGGGCGGGGGGCGGAGCGGAGAAAGGATTGTTTCTCATGACTGTAATCATCAGGAGGTCACAGGTTTACTCCAACGCAGAGAATCGACTTCCATGCTTCCGAGGGTCTTGGAAAGGCCAGTCTTCCTAACCACCAGCTCACAGGTGGCCCCGCGCCTGGCCGGTGGGGGCTGCTTCCCCCAGCGAGGGCAGGCAGCCAAGTGTGGACTCCTCGCCCCGCGGGCGGTGACCCCGAGCTCCGTGCGTCAGGACAACGCCCACCGGGGGCGTTACCGTGGCCGGTGCATGGCATCAGACACCTGTGCAACCCGTCCTCCCCTCTCTAGCCTCAGGTTAAAAGCCTCAGCACCACGTGCTGCTGGCAAACCTGCCTGTGACAGACAGCCCAGAGCTAGAGACCTCACTCGCGGGAGCCAGCATGTCTGCTGTGGTCCTGGAGAGAGGAGGCTTGGCCAGGAAACTCTCCGACTTCGGCCAGGTGAGCCAGCTGTGCAGGGAGGGGAGTTTCGCCCCCGGGAAGGAAGTCCGAGGAATGTTGGTCTTTCCTGCTTCCATAAGCACACCAGGAAGTCTGGATCCATTTGAAGATGATGAAATTGTCCAGGAAGTCACCAGATAACGCAGGTCCTCAACGACTGTTTCCCAGGGTGGACCTCTGTCCTGTGTGGGTTTCAGGGTAAAGGGCATCGCTTTACAAG
>PVKM010026366.1:0-19379 GCA_004027735.1 Carollia perspicillata | reverse complement strand
GGGTGTCCTGGGCACACAGGCAGTGTCAGCAATCCGTGTCCTTTTCCTAAGAACTTTGAGAATCCACTCAGTGATTTCAAGCTTCTAAAATTTCTACTTAGTTCAAAACCTTTGGCAATTTTGCAGACCTACTGCTCATAAACACAAACATATTTGAAATTTCTTCAATTTTTGTGAAGAACATTTTGTTATGTCTTGAGTTCTCTGTTTTTATTTGAAGTTATGTATTATTTTAAGTGTTAATTACTCTTACCTTATCATCATTGCTTATTTACTTGGTTGTAGAATTTTTGACTAACCCCATCCATCTGGACTGTCCAGTGTTTGCATAAGTAACGTTTTAGTCTAATTTTTGAAAAACGACCTCAAGATATATATTTTATATGTTGTAGTATAAATACTGCTTTAGTCCATTTGGGCTACTATAACAAAGTACCATACGCTGGGTGGCTTATAAACAACAGAAATGTATTGCTCACTGTTCTGGAGGCTGGGAAGTCCACGGTGAAGGCACGAGCCTGTTCAGTGTCTGGTGAGAGCCTGCTTCCAGGTTCACAGAATGTTGTCTTCTTGCTGTGCCTTTACATGGTGGAAGGAATGGGAGAGCTCTCTGGGGTCTCTGCTCCGACGCTACTAATCCCACTGATGAGGTCTCCACCCTTCTGACCTAATCATTTTCCAAAGGCCATACCTCCAAATACCATCCCATTGGGAATTAGGATTTCAATGTGTAAATTTGAGGTGCGGTGGGGGGGGAGACACAAATCTTTAGTCTTTAGTGGAATGAGCCAAGTTCAAACACTATTTGAGAGCCACGTGTGCTCACATTTCCTGAGTCATTACTACACAATAACAGCATTTCTGTCATGGAGAGTGGTACAGAAAAAGGGTGGAGGCAGAGGAAAAGAGACCCCTCCCACACGAAGCCTATGTTCCCTTGAAAGAAACAAGAAAGTCTTCAGACCTGGCAAGATCCAGTTTGAGGCTTTATGGCAATCTGGAATTTTGGTAGGTTTTTAATGGAAAAGAGGAGAGAAAATAAAGTGCAGGAATGCATGGAAATGAGATATCACACACATACTTACAAAGTTATGATGAACTTAGAATTTCAAAAAATAAGCAAAGCCAGAGTACCTGATGAGACAGGACAGCCATGCTGCTCATGAGAAATCCAGCTGACTTTTGAAATCTACTTTTTGCAAAGGTAGCTTTGATGACCTATAATACCAGAGGACCTACAACCAACAGAGCACCAGGGTCTGCATTAAATCATGAGACTATTTCTTGAGCACGGTTAAGTTATTTGACTTTCCTTAGGGATATTGTTAAAAGGGAACACACTTAGTTGAGACTCATCAAACTTTCTATTTTTATGGAGATTAGTAGTCAGGAAAAACACACAAAAGGGAGATGATCAGTATGCACAGAGATTTGGCTCCTGATATCATCCATATGATAACAGCGGCTCTACTCAGCACATTAGGAAAAGTTGGCAAGATTTATGAATTGTCTTAGCAACCTCCCCTGAAAGTGAAGTTTGGCTGATGCAATGCCATCTTAGGAAAGGCCAGATCTGCATATCATTAACATTTGTGTTGGTGGGGTCCCAAAAATGGTGCAGTCTGACCTAAAATGAATGTTATAATAAAAACCTCCACTTGTTTTGCAGGAGTGTAAAACCATCTGAAGGAAGCAAAAAATTAGACATTTCTTCAAGCACAAATGTCTGGTGTCAAAACTAGTTGCAATAGTGCTATGTTCAGCAGCTGCACCTGCATGGTAACTAGGGAGCTATCTGGCTGTGAATGTTTGTTTCACACATCAGAATTTAAAATAGGGAGTGGAATACACTGGGCAACATCTCATGAAAATGGAGTGGGTTTTCTTCTTCCCTCCATAAGTTGAGCCTGAAGCCTTAAACAAGCATAAACCATGACATAATGGTGTTTTATCTGTGGAAAAAATACATATTTTTCTATGCAACTAATGGCATTTAAAAGAGAAATATGCCTGTTTTGTTAATGACCACTCCCACATTATAACTATCTTGGAATTTCCTTTTTAAGCAATCTTTCCTAGAGACCCAGTATTGGCTGGAGACCAATTTACTCGATGCCAAAAAGTTATTTCTCAAGCCCAATTATCTAGAAAGCTCATGAAAATGTGTGCCTTGGCAAGCTGAAGGAAAAAAAATTAATCAGGTTTTCCAGAGGAACTCTCAGAATTTCCAGCACAAGATCCCATTTGGGTTGAAAGAAGATACAAAGATAGAAACATTAATGAAGAATAAATGTGGACCGTTGTCTGTTACACAGCGCTAGGCAGATTTGTTCTATCAGATCCCTCCTAGCAGAAGTGTAGGAAAAGGTTAAAGTGCTTAAAGGGTCTAGAACTAAGGATTTTCTAAAATGACTATTCATGTGATGACAGTTATTTGGGTAACCTTGAGGAAGGACCTAGAAGTTAAAGGCAGAATAAAAGTCCCTTTTGCAGTTATTTGGGCCAAATGAGTATGTCAAAATCGAAGAGGACCAAGAAATCTGGGATCCATATCATCAGGGTACTGATGATGACCTAAGCCTCAGCTTATTTATACCAAGTTGCCCCGTTGCAACACCAGCCATGAGTTCAAAGAGGCTCCAGACAAACCTTCGGCTACTCAGAGACTCCCCTGGCTCCCTTCACCTCTACACCCTTATTTCTATAGCCGCAGAGAAGATCCCTTTCACCACCAAACCCAAGATCCACTCTTCTCCATTTTTTTTCTCCCTAAGGAAACTGATACTCCTTTAAGGAGAAAGAGTACAATTTACTTAAAAGGTAATGGAACTTGATCTTTAGATTTTGCTAAGCTTTGCTCTTGCCATTTATTACAATTATCTTTTTCCAATTTCTGTCTTTGAACATAGCTTCCAAACTCAATCACACAAACCAAAGGCATCCTCTGTTCAATTCTACTTAAAGTCCCAGCATATACCTCATCTCTTTCAGGAAAATAATCACAATATACTAGAACTAATCACGTATTGTAAATATGACATTTGAATGTTTAATGTTTATTTATCATCCATCTAATTGACAAAAATTCAAATGTTTGGCAGAATATTCTATTGACAAAGCTGCGGCAAAATAAATACTCTCCATATGGCTGCTGGTGGTCATACAAAATGGCAGAAGTTTCTAAGTAATATGTTCAATTTTGGAAAAAATGCATATTCATATAGTCTTCAACCTATTATATCTCATCATTTTGAAAAGTGGTAAATAAAAGGGAAAATGAGATTTATCTTGTCTTCCCCTTATTTTTATTTTTTTACTTTATGTTTGTTGTTTAGACTATTACAGATGTTCCCATTCCCTTGTGTTGCTCACATGCCCCCACCCTCACCCCCTTTCCTCTCTGTTTTTCCCTATATGAACCATTAATCTGCAATAAATATTGAAGAAAGTAAGTTTATCAATTCCAGTCATTAAATTTATAAGAAAGGATAGGATTAGGTTGTCACTAATTTTCAGCTTCTAATAAAACAATAAATCTAAGTTGTTAAAAAACAAAATTCAACTGAGTAAATTTTAAAGGTTTTGTTGGCTTTCTTCTATTGAATAAAGTGGCAAACAGTCTAGTAAGTGGAAAGAAGCTTTAAGGAACTGCACAAAAACAAGAGACTCATAGGCAGAAGGGAGAGGGAACAAGGAAGTTACACTAGACACCAAATGGGTTAAGGAGAGCTGACCTTCCTTCAGAGGACAGCAGGGTCCTATCAGCCAGATCACCTAACTAGTGCTGATCAGACAATTCCTACTGACTGGTTTAAGATTCTGTTTCTGGGAGAGTAAAAGCTGTAATTAAGTTTAAGTCTCATTTTGGCGATGAGATGCTTAGCATAAATGTCTCTATTTTGAGTCTGTCGTCTTGCTTTAACAAAGTTATGACTGTGTAATATCACAGACAAAAAAGTCAACCTAAATTATACTGATAAAAGTACCCACACAACTTAGGCAGTAAAATCTTGAAGGTAATCAAACTATGTTACCAAGGTTTTGACTGCAGTGTCATATTTTGGAATGATGTTCATAGAGTCAGATGTGATCAAACAATTTTGAGGAACTGAGGTTGAGTTAATAGTGCATCCTTCAAAGAGACCTGCCTGATCTCTTGGAGTCTCAGTTTCCAGAGCCCTTGGAAGTAAGTAAGGAAGGTCACTTCCTAGCAGGCCCAGGAACTTTAGGATATTTGAGGGCCTTGAGGCCAGGAATTTCCCCAGATCTGTTGGTATTTTGGTGACATCTGATGACAGGTCCTTGGCGTGGCATTCTAGCTTCAAGAGGATTTTGAAAGTCCGTTCTGAAATTTCTTATAAAAAATTCCAGCAAAGCAGATTTAAAAAGAGCATATATGATCATCACTGTCCTTGCTGCACTTGTATAAACAATCAGCCCAAGTTTAATGACACTGGATTTATTTTGCAAATAAACTAGTCTTACTGTGATTATCTTTGAAGGAAATGGGGATGACTATAAACAGAAAAATATGTTTTGATGGAAAACAATCGCATGCGCCTGTGGATACGATACCACAGTCTGGTCCTGAGCACTCTTTCTGAGGTTCTGTTGTCTACCTGTAAGCTGGACGGGATCTTCAATTCATTGCTTTGTCAAATATCTGGCTATCACTATCCCAGCTAAAGTTTCCAGCTTCCTCCCACTTGTCTGCCTTGAAATAGCTAAATTTATTCTTAATCCTTTGCTTTACCTAAGTTCACAACAGAAAATGATCTTTATCAAATCAAATCATCATCATCATCATCGTCATCATCATCCTCATCATCTCACAGCATCTGCTTTGGCAGGATCGAAACTTAAAATCCTGATGTCATTTTGTTCCCTCAAACGGAGATCGGGAGAAAAACTGGAATAGTGAAATGACTTCAGAGTTGTACATGTGGGAGCGTAAGGAAATGCAGTGATTTAAGCTGGACTGCTTTAAACTGGATGGACAATTAAACTGGACTCAAGAACTGGCCCCAGCAGGCTGTAGACTGCATTGAGGAGTCGGGGTCTCCCAAGCATTAGTGCTGCACTGTGAACCAGCTGAGGCCTTCTTGTACTTTAGGAAAAAGGAAAACCAAAAGTTTTTTTTTAATTTAACGAAACATAGAACTACCTTTGAACTAATGAAGAACACTTTTAAAAATTGTATTAGGATTCTTAGTTTTAAGGGCCATTTTGGGAAAGAGAAAATTTACCTGAAAACTCTTTATGCCCAAGTCTGTCAGTATGCCTGTTGCCATTTGAATTCCCATAGGAAACATTGGCCAAAACTCACATTATTGAAGAACCACTGCAAGATTTTCCTCGCTCATTTTTTTGTTTTGCAAATAAACCTCTTATGTTTGTAATGTGCAGCTGTAGATTCCATTTATTTTTTTTCTGTACGAGTAGGACAAAACAAATGGACTTAAATATTTCATTGTTAAAACATTATTATTTTGCTACTTACTTTCTTTTACTATCTGAAACTTCACATTAAAATATTTTTTAGAAATTTTTAGAGGTGATGCTTGTCCTCGTGTTTTATATTTAATATAAATAGCTTTAGACTGCTATGATTTCTTTCTCTGACTGCTCCAGGTTTGTAATAAATGCTATTTACTGATCACGAGTGAGTGCCTACCCACACGAATATCTGCAAGAAATGCCTCCCTGGGGATTATGGCTGAGATCAACTTGGAGTTAATAAAATGACAAAGCGTCTTCTATCATTCCCTCTGAGATGACTGCAGAAGAACGAGATGGAGTCCTGTAGTGCCCATCTTAAAGATTTACACAAATTGTTCCTTTCTCTCAGATTGCTGCTACTTTCCTCAGTGTTACATACTGTCATTAAATTCTCCACCCTCACTATTACAGCTTCCATTACCACCCACATGGCACTCCAGCTTTATCCATGGGTGGCAGATGTTATCACCATATGTCATCCGATCAATTTTCCATTCAAGGGTAATGCAACGTTTGGTGGAAAGCCAACTCACACTTTAGGAAAGGCTTTCTCTGTGGTCTTCACCAGCCGTAAATGCAAGCATCCTTTCAACTTCTTGGCTCTGATACCTAACCAAAAAATCAGCAGGGATCTTAGAGATGCTTTGCATGTTTCTGTGTTAGCTGGGCGCTCTCTCATTGTCACCTGCCAAACTGTTTCCTATTACAGAGCTTGGCGCTCTTTTGCTTTTGTCTACTTTCATCTCAGAATATTCCGGACAGAGAATCATCAGATGGGTGAATACCAAAGGACAGCAGCGGTTTCAGATTCTGCTTCACGAGGCTGATAACCTCTCTTTTATTTCTAGCATCTTCATCTCACCTCCTTATTCCAGAAGTTGGCACTGCTCATCACTTGAAATGCTTATTCCATAAAATTCGAAAGTCAAATTTAAGACAGATGACTTATCTGTACAGATTTGATCTATGCATACATGTTCTCTCATTCCTTTCATTTTTTTCTTTTCTCTCCCAACTCCACTTCCACTCTTGTTTTGGATTTATATCTTTTCACATTTATTGAACACTTATTTTTTTGCCAGTCACTGTGTATGCTCTGCATATTTCAGTATTAAATACAATATAATTCTTCCAAGTTTTTCATATTTTAAAGATAAACTTTACATTATTTTGAAACCAGCCCAGTAAATCATTGCATTTCCCAACCACATTGGGTAATTAAAATGTGGAATGTTTGGGAGAAGAGGAAGTGGAAACAATTACATGTTTTTATTGACCATGAAATGATCTCCCTCTCAAGTACTGAAGCGGCCTACAATTTGACGAAGAAATTTCTGGTTACTTTGTTCACAATTGGTATTTTAAAGATTCACATGATGTCCTTTCCCCATTTTTGTCTTACCAGTTTCAGGTATCCAAATTTCGAAATCAAACTCATTTGAAACCACTTAATTCCAATGATCACTTGACTTGCTTTGTGATCATTGTCTTTATCTGTGATAATCAGTATGTCTTTATCTGTGATACTCAGTTATTGCTATGAAATTTCAAGTGCAGAAAATCTGCACTTTTACATAAAATAAATTCACACCTTTTGAAAAACTTTCTCTCTGTGCTTTCAGAAGACAGGTTAGGATTGTGGGCATTTTTGACAACATGAAATAATGGGTTTAGGAACCAAAGTGATATCAATCTCTTCATGCATTACAATTGATGTTCAAACATCATCATGACTTAAGGTTTAAATTACTTGTTCTTAAATTATAACTTTATATGTACCCCTAATCAAAATCACCCACTACTTTATTGTTTATTCATGCTGACCTGTAAAGTTTTCTACAGTTTATTCTAATTTATTTATTATAGTACTCCTCAGAAAATGTGAGTTGAGGCAGGACAGTTGAATATATTTTACTGCCCCTCAAGAACTTTATTAATATCACTTAATTGTTATACAATTAACAACCCTATCAGCAGCTGTTTTCTGCATGAATCCCTATGGAAACTATGTTATCAAATTTGTTTTTAATCTAGAGCATTTCATTACTAAGAGAATTTTTTATTGTCAATACATGATTTTCTACAATCCTCCTCTAATTTAAATGTCATATTTTGTGCTAGTTTTGGTGTTGCTCATTTCTGCCACCCCAGGAGGGTCAAACAGTGCCTACCTTGAGCACCTGGGCGTGCAAGAGCAGTGGTTTCTACACCTTCGGGCCACCTGGTCTTAACCTGGCTTCCTGGCCACCTGCTATTTTTCCATTCCTGGGCTCCAGTCCATACACTGTCTGAATATCACTTATTTGTGGAATTTTACGAGCCAGGCCTGTGAAAACAGAGAATACAATGGTGGTCACTAGAGTATGGAGGCTGCAGGCTTGGGCAGATATTGTTAGAGGGCACAAACTTACAATGAGTGGTGAATAAGCCCTAGAGATCTAATGTATAATAGAGTGAAAATAGACAACAATACTGAATTATAATCATCAAACTGGTTAAGAGGTTAGAACTTATGTATTCCAACCACTGAAAAGACAGGACAGTTATGTAATATATACAGATGCTAATTAGCACTACAGGGGCTATCATATTATAATATATAAGTATATTAAATTAACATATTATGTATCTGAAATGTACACAATGTTATATGTAAAATAAATTTCAATGAAAAAATAAATACATAACAATAAAATTTAAATGTGCATTGGACTCTTCCATGGGTCTAGTTAAAAAGCAGACTGCGGTTCAGTTTACTGGCACAGGGCCCGAGATTCCACATCGCAATGAGCTCTAGGGGGTGTTTGACTTCTGTGAACTGCACTTGGAGAGCAAGGCACTAGGCCTTGCCATAGCCTTTGGCGGGACATTTTCTTGAAATTCTCTAGTCCTTTGATTTGCTACACCACTGTTTTTGGCGCCTCTCCTTGCTAACTGTTCCTCTTAAATATCTTTTCTTCATACCGCTTCCTCTGTTTGTTCTTTATGAATGCAAGTCATCCCCAGGGTTTTATCCTCACTTTACTTCCTTTTCTAGAGTGGTGGTTCCAAAGCTCCATCTACAAGGAAAGTTAGCCAGAAAATGTATGGAAAATGCACCTTTCTCAGCCCCACTGCAGAGGTTCTGACTTGGTAGGTATGAGGTGGAGTCCTAGTCTGCATTTTTAATTCTTAGAAAGAAATTTTGTAGGGTATAATTTTGAGAACAACTGCCCTAATGGTACTCAATTCACTTTTCATTGCTTTAACCATACCATAGAAAATTTCCAGATGGTACCTAGACCCCAGACCTATCCATGGTTTAAACTGACAATGTAATATTCAGTTAGGATGTTCAAAAAATTCAAAATGCCCAAACTAAATTGATCTCCCCTTTATCACCTCTTTTACTCCCTCTATCTGAGATAATGATGCCATAATCAAACCAGGAGAAATTGGTTAGAGGTTGTGTCCAAGGAACACTTGTCTACAGAGTCACTGACCTAAAGCATTATTGGCATAAAAATCAACCTGGATGCTGAGTCACAAACTCCTCAAATGTTAATTCCTTAAATCTAGGGTAAAGCCAAAAATGTGCATTTTTAAAACTCCTCCCACCCCCAGCAATGATTCTGATGAAGATGACCCCTGCCCTGATTTTCAGAAATGTGGCCATAAGGATATCTCCAGCTATTACTAGAGGCTTTGAAAGCATTTTCCAAGGCAGAGGGCTTGGGGTGGAAATAAGGGGTGATTTAACCTTCCCCTTTTCTTAAGCAGAGCCTCCCAAAGCTACTCCAAGTAACTGCACACACTCAGTAAAATCAGTGCACTTCTTCTATCTAACATCAGTTTCAGGTCAAGTTTCCAGCTTACTCCCCTCCTAACAAGATTGATACCCCTAAGCCTTTTTCATACAATTATTTCTGGACACCAATGTTTGCCTTCATGACAGTTACTTTTTGAAATAAATATATTCTTGCCATGTCTCTCTCTTTTTTTCTCCCTTTGGTCTTATTTCCATGTTACCGATTCAAGAAATTGAATTGTAAAGCTTATAAATATCTCAGGTAGGTAGTACATATCCTTAAGATAGAGAAAATATCTGTTGTTTAATTTATATCTCCCCCCAAAAACTTTTTCAGACCAACTCGATTAGTGGAAGCTCAGTTAATATACCTTTTATCATAAATAGCCATGGTTTGCATTATATTTTCAATGTTAAGAAAAAAATCTGTACATAGATATAGATTAGATAGAGATATTCAATATAGATGTAAATTTAGACATAGGTATAGGTTATACAGATAGATACAGATCTACTTGGAAATCTTTGGTAGTCTCAACCCAACATCCTTTAAGCTGTGGACAAATTTGCTTTGCTGTGTTAAAGAATTCTAACTTGATATTTTCCTCCATTATCATTTTATACCTATTATGCCTTTTAGTTCAGAAGTGAAATTATTTTGCCCAAAGCTATTAGAATAGAATTGGACTTTAGTGACTTTGAGACCTGATAACTAAGTGCAGATTCCTTTTTAATCTTTAAAAACCTCCATTATTTATATGGATAAACTGATACAAACATTTAAAAAATCTAAAGTAATGCAAACCACATAATTCTGAAATATTGGAACAGTTTAATATTCAGGATTAAATATCTTTTTCATACTGATTAGGCTCTGAAACTGGTTTTAAATGCAAAGAGTGCCAAACAGAGGCTGAAATGCAAGTAGTATGATACACCAGTGTGCAGGGTTTCAATTCATTTTATATATTTGCAAATTGTATATGTATAATATTATCATGATATTCATTCTCAACTTTGTCTACTTGCATATCAAAATGTAAAATGAGGAGATAAATTTTTTTCACTGAGAAAAATCAGTGGGAGTTGAATAAATAGGCGATTTACCTAGGTTTTACCATGAGTGTTTTGCTTTGATTTCAGGTGGGTGAGGCGTTTGATTGTCCCTATTTTCCTAAATCCAAAGCAAGGCAGTTCACTTCAGCTCAGTTCACCTACAGAGGTTTTTCATAGTTTGGAGGTATTCTTTGAAATATCTTTCAGCTCTCCATTCCTTTCTTCTCTATACTCCTTTTCCCCACTCCCTTTCTCTCTCCCAGCTGCGAGGATTTGTCCTCCAAAAGAGCGGGTGTGGGAGGGACCAAAGCAGGGAAGCAGAGCAGGGAGCATGAGCCAGAGAATGCCAGGATCCGGCTTTTGTTATTGGTTGGCGGCCGCCTGATGGATGTAGAGGGAGGAGTGAAATCTTCAGTGTGATCCGACGGAGCCGAACTACAGAAACCAGACTTACAGGTAAGGGCAAACAAGAAGAGAAAATTTTCTTTTTTACAAAAGAGAATGCTTCTTAATTCCTACTGAGAGAGTTTTATGATTTGAGAATCATTCCGAAGACGTTTCCCGAAAGTGTGTCCTTTTCATTACTTGAGGAAGCTTTGTGAAAATGTTCTTTCTCCCTGCAAAACCCTTAGCTGATAAAAACACCAGAGGCATGTCTTATCCTGGATAACTTCCTCAGAAAGGGTTATTGAAGCAAAATTAACGGATAAATTGAGTCGTCATGTGCTTTTCTGGGTTTGTTTTTATATAAGCTTACGTGGTTAGGAATCAAAGGAAGGGTGAGGAGAGAGCTCAGTAAAATCCACAGGTCCTGGAAAAATGGAGCTTTCTCTAAATATACAGTGTAAAATTTCATGTGTGTCTACTAATATTTACAAAACAGTAAATGGTTTGGGAAAATTTCTCTTGGTTGTAGACCTTTTTACCTCTAACTCAGAATGAGTGATTTATGTGTATTTATGCTCTTTTAACTTTCTCCTTTGATAAATCTTAGGCTTTTGAGTAGCTGCATCATTTTATTTAGCAAACATGTCTGTATTCATCAACATGCATGAGTCTTTAAAAGCTCAGAGGCCTATTTATGAAAGATTAAACATTGCCATACAAATTGCATCTTAATAGGCCAGTTTCATCGCTAGTTTCATTTATCAGTCAAATATATCTAGATAAGGATTCCATCACAGCATTTATATTGTTGGGAATATTTCTAGGCAATATATATATATATATATTGAAGCTCAAAAGTTAAGATTTACTTTACCAGTGGCTTAGTGGCTTATATCTGCTAACATTGTCTCTCTCTTTAATTTTTTTGCATAGGGAAAATAGGAGAGTTCTAAATATGTAGACTAAATGACCTACAGTAAAGACATTAAAACATAATTTTACTCCAAGTCATTTTATTTTATTCTTATCTTAATACATAAATATAGGTCAATATTGGTATGATAACATTTTAAAAACTGAGCTTCTTCTAAGTGCACATTGGCAATTAATTCTTATTGATTATGATAACAAAATAACAGTCAATGATGTAACTGATTTGTTCACATTTTTTTAAAATACAGTACTTATGAATGAATCACAAACTAGTAGAAATGAATATGAATAATTTTAAAGTTTTTGGAGGGTCCTGATTTTGCTTTTTGTAATTGGAGACATGGGTTTTGTCTTTAAATAGCAGACAAAAACATAGCATTCTTAACGATATGAAATACAGAGTATAATATGTTTATGTACTTAAGTGTCATACTGACCCAAGCAAGTGCTCTTGCATGGCTCATTTTGGGCTATCTCTGGATTTCACAATTCATAGTGTGCTACTGAGATGTTGCCATGTTTCTCATTATAGATTCTTTTCATCTTGGTTTTTAAAACAAAATGATGGTAGAAATTAATCCTCTCCTTAGACTGAAATTTAAGGTGATATATAAGACCAGGTATTCACTGCCTGATATGTATTAGAGAAAATAAGTCAAGGCAGTTATGTTTTTTTGGAAATTATAAATTCTGAGTAAAGCTACCTCCAAGAATGAAGGGGAATTGATGAAAATTAGAGAGCAGAGTTCCACATGGTTTTAAATTATTCTGTTTCCTTGGAAACCAGCTGCTGCAGATGCATTTTGCTTTCTTTGGCTAAAAATATCATCCTTTTAATATTCGCTAAGGGAAAGGTTCTGAATAAAACCAGAGTGTATTGTTGCTGCTTTTTATAATTTCCTTAATGGTTTGCATATTTTGCATGAAATGAAGATAAACCCTTTCTCAATCAGCATTTGCTGTCATCCACTGGCAGACATATCTGCATAAGCCCTGCGTGAAAATGAGAACTACCGGATTTTTGCTGCAGGGACTATGGGGAGGGGGTGTTGGGAGGAGAGAGAGAGAGCCCGCGCTGGAGTGGAGGCATATTAGATTGAGATTTTTTTTTAACTTAAATATCCAGGCCATGTTTCATTAATGCAGTCATTTATTTTTACTTCTTTAATCTAACTAATATGTAAAAAATTACACACTGCAACAACCTAAAAGCAGTTTAATATTGTGATTAAATATCACCTAAAACTATTTTATGTTAAGTCAATATATTTGAAATTTAATAGGAATTATTATAAGTTCATATATATTCTTTTTGTTTTGTTAGAAGGCTTTTGGTTTTCTGGAAATAAATATGTATTTTATGAAACTTTATAAGTAATAAAATTTACAGCTATCATATTTTATCCTAGGCAATTTCTTATAACACTTTCATTATGATTTTTTCTCTCAGCTACTTAGAGAAAATCATCATAAAACTGTTACATTTTTCCTATTTTATTGTAATTTAGATGAGATTTCTAAATCTGTTTTCTCTTTTGCCACTTGTTCTTGACATAATACTTTATTTTCATATAAACTTAGTTTCTTAGATTTAATCTTAGCAATATAGCAAATAAAGTATCACATGCTTAAACCATGTTTTAATACATTTAGTATTACATATTATGTATTATGTATTATGTATTATGTATTTAACCAATGCATTACATAAAGTTAGATAAATTTAGTATATATGTTATATTTCAAAAAGAGTTAGGGTAATGGGAAATATTTCATTTTTATCAATTAACGTGAGCAAAGCCCTTCCTTGGTAGCACTTTCAGCATAAACACAATGACATTAAAGAGCACGCTAACAGCAAATTAGACTAGTAAATGGATTATGCAACCTGTGCAAATAACCCGTATTTCTGGCACAATCAAAATTATCCAGTGTATTTCCAGTCCCTGTAAATAATGCATTGCATAGTCTTACTCTCAACTGCAGATCATTTTAAAATAACATTTGTTAGTAGTGTCTCTTTACTGCTTTATGCTTCTTTATTTGCTAGATTCAGATTCATAGGTGAGTTTACATGGGTCTCTTAAGTATCACAAAATGTAATCAGGAAAATGAAATTCAATAGCTTCATCTGTAACATAGACAGACAACTTGTATCTATAATGAAAATATGCTAGTTTGGCAAATAGCCCTACGTTGCCGGCAATGGAAGGATGGGATTTAAAAGAAATAGAAAACACCCCTGGCTAGATAGCTGGGTTGGTTAGAGCATCATCCCCATACACCAAGGTGGCGGGTTTAATCTTCAGTCAGGGCGCACACAAGAATCAAACAATGAATGTATCAATAAAATGGAACAACAAACATCTCTCTTTCTACTCCCCCTCCCTCCCCCCCTCTAAAATCAATAAATAAAAATCACACAAAAAATGAAATTATGCCAATGTGAGAAAACTTGGGTCAGGTTTCACAATGTTCAAATTGTGCAGTGTACTTTAGGTAGTTCAAACAAATGAAGAATCATGTTAAGAATTATACTGTGATAGGTCATAACTAAAAAATAATGATCAGAGGTTACTTTTGATGTAGTATATATTTAATTCTTAATAGTATAATATAGGGCTTATATAGTATGGAAAGGCAGTTGGTTCAAAGCACCATTATTATTCCTTATTTACCATCTTGTAAATTAAGGAGCAAGTAATGGATTTAATTATCAAGCTAATAATCACATTTGGATGTTTCACATAGCTCCTTGAATCAGTTGACAGCTCATTGGATTTCTGTCAATTGTTTTGATCTCAGTTATAAGACACTAAATAGTTTGACCTGAAAATTGTTGAATGAACATACTCTGAGGCTATAGACTCAATTTAAGCTTTTGAAGCATTTAATTCAAGATGATGATGACCTTGATAAAGGTCAATACTAATTCTAAGGATCATACTTTAGCAAGAAAACCACTTGACATGAGATCAGATTTGTCATTCACTTTAGTCTCATGGCTGAAAACTACACATTTCAGTATTTCTGTTGGCTCACATGCACATTTGCAAAAATATTATTTTATTTTTAGTTTTATTTTTTATTGTATTTTTCCATTACCATTTTTTCCCCTTATACACCCCTCCCTCCCACAATCATCACACTGTTGTCTGTGACCGTGAGACCTTTTTCCTTCTCGTTCCATCCCTCCACCCCTAACCCTCAACCCCCACTAACTGTCATCATGCTCCCCATCTAAGTCTGTCTCTATTTTGCATGTTAGTTCCGTTTGTTCATTAGATTCCACATATGAGCGAAGTCACATGGTGCTTGTCTTTCTCCAAATGGCTTACTTCACTTAGCATAATGTTCTCCAGGTCCATCAATTCTGTCACAAAGGGTAAATTTTTCTTCTTTTTTATGGCAAAGTAGTATTCCATTGTGCAAATGTCCCATAGTTGTTTTATCCACTCATCTACTGATGGACACTTGGGCTGCTTACATATCATGGTGATTGTAAATAATGCTGCAATGAACATAGAGGTGCTTATCTTCTTTCAAATTAATGTTTTGGGTTTATTCCCAGAAGTAGATTTATTAGGTCAAAATGCAGATCCATTTTAAATTTTTTGTGGTGTCTTCATACTGGTTTCCACAATGGTTGCGACAATCTGCATTCCCACCAACAGGGCAAAAGGGTTCCCTTTTCTCCACATCCTCACCAGGATTCATTGTTGATTTATAGATGATAGCCATTCTGACAGGTGTGAGGTGATATCTCATTGTGGTTTTAATTTGCATTTATCTGCTGATTAGTTACCTTGAGCATCTTTTCATATGTCTATAATGGCCATCTGTATGTCCTCCTTGGAGAAGTGTCTATTAAGGTCCTTTGCCAATGTTTTAATTGGATAATTTGTTTTTTTGGTGTTGATTTTTTAAGTTCTTTATAAATTTTGGCTATTGACCTCTTTTCAAATGTATTGGCAAATATATTCTCCCATTCTGTGGGTTGTCTTTTTGTTTTGTTGATGTTTTCCTTTGCTATGCAAAAACTTTTTGGTTTCATGTAGTCTCATTTGTTTATTTTTCTATTGTCTCCCTTGCCTGAGGAGATATACCAGAAAAACATATTGCTACAAGAAATGTATGAGATTTTTCTGCCTATGTTTTCTTCTATGACTTTCAGGGTTTTGGGGTCTAACATGTAAGTCTTTTAAAAATAATTTTATTTATTTATTTTTAGAAAAAGAGGAAGGGAGGGAGAAAGAAAGGGAAAGAAACATCAATGTATGGTTGCCTCTCATGTGCCCCCTACTGTATTCCTGGCCCACAACCTAGGCATGTGCCCTGACTGGGAATCAAACTGCAAACCGGCAACCCTTTAGTTTGCAGTCTGGCACTCAATCCACTGAGCCACACCAGCCAGAGCTAATGTGTAAGTCTTTAATCCATTTTGAATTTGTTCTTTTGTGTGACATAAGAAGATAGTCTAGTTTCATTTTTCTGCATGCATCTGTCCAATTTTCTGAACACCATTTATTGAATAAACTATCTTTGGTGCAATATATGTGCTTGCTTGCTCTGTTGAATATTAACTTACTGTATAGGTGTGGGTTTATTTCTGGGTACTGTATTCTGTTCAGTTGATATATGTGTTTGGTTTTATGCCAGTACCATGCTGTTTTGATTACTATTGCGTGGTAGCATGATTCCTCCAATTTTGTTCTTTCTTAAGATCACTGTTACTGTGGTGGCCATTTGTGATTCATATAAGTTTTTGAAATGTTAGATCTAGTTCTGTGATGGACGTTATTGGTTTCTTCATAGGGATTGTATTGAATCCATAGATTACTTGGAGTAGTATGTATATTTTAAAGATGTTAATTCTTCCTATCCATGAATAGTGCTTTCACTTAATTGTTTCTTCTTCTTTTTCTTTCTTCAGTGTCTTATAATTTTCTGAGTACAGATCTTTTACATCCTTATTTAGGTTTATTCCTAGTTTTTTTATTCTTTTTAAGGCAATTGTGAATAGGATTGTTTTCTTAATTTCCCTTTTTGTCAGTCCCTTATTGGCATATAAAAGTACAGCAGATTATTGGATATTAATTTTGTATCCTGCTACTTTGCTGAATTAATTTATCAGTTCTAGTAGTTTCTTGGTGGGATCTTGGTAGTTCTCTATGTACAGTATCATGTCATCTGCAAACAAAGACAGTTTGACTTCTTCCTTTCCAGTTTGGTTGCCTTTTATTTTTTCTTCTTTTCTGATTGCTATGGCTAGGACTTTCAGTACTATATTGAATAAGAGAGAGGTGAAAGTGGACATCCCTGACTTGTTTCTGATCTTAAGTGGAACACCTGTAGTTTTTGCCCATTGGTATGATGCTGGCAGTGAGTTTGTCATATATGGTCTTTATTATGTTTAGGTATGTTCCCTCTATTCCCACTTTGCTGAGAGTTTTTATCATAAGTGGGTGCTGGATTTGTATTAAATGCTCTTCTGTATCTATTGATATGGTCATATGGTTTTTATCCTTCATTTTGTTTATGTGGTATGCCACATTTATTGATTTGTGAACATTGTACCAACCTTGCCTTCCTGGAATAAATCCCACTTAATCATAGTGTATGATCTCGATGCATTGCTGTATTTGGTTTGTTATTATTTTGTTGAGGATTTTAGCATCTATGTTCATCAAGGATATTGGCCTATAATTTTCTTTTTTGTAGTGTCTTTATCTGTTTTTGCAATTAGGATAATGCTGGCCTTGTAAAATGAGCTTAGGAGTCTTCCCTCCTCTTGAATTTTTGAAATAGTATGAGAAGGAGAGGTGTTAGTTCTCAGAATGTTTGTTAAAATTCACCTGTGAAGCCATTTGGTCCAGGATTTTTGTTTGTTGGGAGTTTTTTTGATTACTGCTTCAGTTTTACCAAGTAATCTGTCTATTCAGATTCTCTGATTTGTTTCAGATTTAGTTTTGGAAGATGCTGTGTTTCTAGGTATTTATTTATTTCATCCAGGTGTCCCATTTGTTGGCATCTAATAGTCAGCAAAAACAAAGGAATGTAAGAATTTTCTTACAATCCTTTGTGTTTCGTTGGCGTCAGTTGTTATTTCTCCTCTTTCATTTCTGATTTTATTGATTTGGGTCTTCTCTCTTCTTTTCTTGATGAGCTAGTTAAAGCTTTATCAATCTTGTTTATCTTTTCAAAAAGCCAGTTCTTGGATTTATTGATCTTTTAAACCATTTTTTAGACTATTTCATTTATTTTTTAAATTTCCTTCCTTCTACTCACATTGGCTTAGTTTGTTGTTCTTTTTCAAAGTTCCTTTAAGTATAAATTTAGATTGTTTCTTTGAGCTTTTGCTTGTTTTTTGAGATAGGCCTGTAATGCTATGAATTAACCTCTTAAGATTATTTTCCCTGTGTCCCATGGATTTTGGATTGTTGTGTCCCATTTCATTTGTTTCAATGTATCTTTTGATGTCTTCCCTGATCTTGTTGTTGACCCATTCATTGGTTAATGACATGTTATTTAGCTTCCATGTCTTTGTGTATTCTTCAATGTTCTTCTTGTGATTGATTTCTAGTTTCACAGCTCTGTGGATAGAAAAGATGCTTAATATGATTTCAAGCTTCCTAAGTTTATTGAGGCTTGTTTTGCATCCAATATGTGATCTATCCTATGAAATGTTCCATTTGCACTTGAAAAGAATGTATATTCTGCTGCTTCGGGTTGAAATGCTCTGTATATATCAATTAAATGCATTTGATCTGATGTGTCATTTAAGGCTTCTGTATCCTTGTTGATTTTCTGTTTGGAAGATCTATCCATGGAAGTCAATGTGGTGTTAAAAATCATCTACTATGGCTTTATTTATGTCTATCAAGTTTGCTTTACATATGTAAGCACTCCTATTTGGGTAAATAAATGTTTACTAATGTTATATCTTCTTTGTTGGATTGTTCCATTTATCATTATGTAGTGTTCTTCTTTGTCTTTAACTATAGACTTGGTTTTAAAGTCTGTTTTGTTGGATATAAGTACTGCTACACCAGCTTTTTTCCCCTTTCCATTTGCATGAAATGTCTTTTTCCATTCCTTTACTTTTATTCTTGTTTTCTTTTTACTGCTTTTATTCTGTGTGTATATATCTTTTGTTCTGAGATGGATCTCTTGAAAACAGCATATACATGGGGCTTGTTTTCTTTTTTAAAAAAGATTTTAATTATTTATTTTTAGAGGAAAGGGAAAAGAGGGAGAAAGGAAGAGAAACATCAATGTGGGAGAGAAATATCAATTGGCTCCCTTCATATGCTCCAAACTGGGGACCTTGCCCACAACCCTGGCACATTCCATGACCAGGAATTGAACTGGCAACCTTTTGGTTCACAGGTTGGCACTCAATCAACTGAGCCACACCAGCCAGGGCAGAGGCTTATTTTCTTATCTATTTAGCTACTTACATGTTTTCATTGGTGCATTTAAGTCATTTACATTTAAAGTGATTATTAACAGATACACATTTACTACCATTTTTTAAATTATCTTCTTTTTTTTTCTTTTTCTTCTTGAAGTAATCCATTAGACATTTGTTGTAGTACTCATTTTGTGTAAACAAACTCTTTTAGAATTTTTTTGTGTGGGAAGCTCATTATTTCTCCTCCAATTTTAAATTATAGCCTTGCTGTGTAGAGTAGCCTTGGTTGTAAGTCCTTGCTTT
>PVKM010026365.1:0-19382 GCA_004027735.1 Carollia perspicillata | reverse complement strand
TGTTAGATCTCTGTCTTTCCCAGGCAAGTTGGGGGTGAGGTTAGGGAAAACAAGTACAGAGTAGACAAACTGAAGTCCAGTTTTTCCAGGCAAATGACATTTGGGTTTGTAACTTTGGGTTAAATTTTTTTTTGTGGAAACCTAAACTTTTCTTTTTTAGAAAATATATTTTTATATTTAGAGAGATGGGAAGGGGGGGGAGAAAGAGAAGGAGAGAAACATCGATGTGTAGTTGTCTCTTGCATGCCCCTAACTGGGGACCCGGCCTGCAACCCAGGCATGTGCCCTGACTGGGAATCAAACTGGTGACTCCTTGGTTTGCAGGCCGGCACTCAATCCACTGAGCCACACCAGCCAGGGCTAAAGTTTTCTATTTCAACAAGCTCAATAACATTTGCCACAGAGGGTTGTCAGAGGAACCCAGTTCCTGAAAACATACACCTTCATAATGGACACAAGGGGCAAGTATATCCTCCCATCTGGACTCTGGACTTCTGCTCACTCTACTTTGCCACTGACAAAGCAAGTCAGTTCATCTGAAGGAGAGCAAAGCACGCACAGGAATGCAGCCTGGTCCTACCCAGGTGATGCGGCCTGCCGTGACTGACCAGGGCAGGCCTAGGATGCTGAGTGCTCTCAAAACAAGTGCAGAAGGTAGGTAGTCTTGCTGAAGCAGGTGACACATTCTCAGGAAGCCGAGCCGCAGGTAGACTGAACAAAAGCTCGGTCCTGGCCAGGCCCTTCCCTACAGGCAGAGGATTATCAGCTAAGGGTCCACTGGTGCCGTCCTGAGCCCAGTGAACTGCTGTGATGCTGCCTGAGGACCCTCGTCAGGGAGGAGGCTTTCTCTCTAAAGGCTCAGCCCTGCTCAGGCAGGTGGGGGAACCTTGGGGCTGTTTAGAGGAATAAAACCAAGTCATACGGATTGTTAAGCTACTACCCAGGAACATTCACCCAACTACCAATACCCTGGTTAACAAATACTGTGTCCCTGGGCCCAGGGCATGGCTGCAGAAGATAAAGTATGACCACATTTCCTTTCCCTGCCCTTCCCAGTACTTAGGAGTTGGCTAAGAGCTAATGTTTGTAGGATGCAGTTTACCAAGCGCATTCACACCTCACTCAATCTTCATCTTAACTCTCCTGAGATTAGATTCGGGTGGACAGAACCAGCATTGTAGATAAATGAGATAAAACTGAAGCCCAAGCAGCCTAAGTAACTTGCTCAGGGCTACACAGGAAGTAGCAGAGGCAGGACCAAAACCTACGTCTTCTGATTCCTTATGTGCTCAACACCACCTCCAGTCCACATGTCTAGAAAAAGCTTTATTAACAATCAAACAGGGAAAGCAGGGGGAGTCCTTAGTCTTGCCTCAGAATTAAAGACAATGCCTTAATACAAAACCTAGAACAAGTATGTTGGCTCTGTTTGGGAAGACGGGTGGGCATCCTCTCGTGGTAAACCAAAGCCTGGCTTAAAGACCAAGGCTCGCCGGAGGGAACTCAGAAGCGCTCATGAGGGACTTGCCAAAGGTGACTCTGGGGATTTTAGGGGTTTGATTGGCACAGCACCAGAGCGGAGAATGCCTGTCCTCATTCCCTAACAGCAGCTCTCAAGTAGCAGAGACCTCAACACTCAGCCTCGGGGCGGTCAGAAGCACGGATAAGCAGCCTGGGCAGCTCTGAAACTCAGAGACACAATGGATCTCATCATGGCTTTTGGGAAGAGCTAGGGGGCCAAGTGAATTCTGAGTGCAGAATTTGGGGCTATCTTTTTGAGCAACCAAAACAGAATTAAAGCCTTAGATATAAAAGTCCAAATATACTAGATACTTCTATAAAGTTTCCAGACTCTGTACATTGAAAAGGACCTTATTAGTTCCTCTCATACTGAACTAAGATAACTTCCGCCCATGGGCCTAGGATTCATCCTCAAAAGTAAAGAAGTGTTGAGACCAACCCTTCTTTCCCATGGCAGTGTGCAATCATTAGAAGACAGCTCTTGTGTCCTCTCTCTCCTAACGTCTCCCCACACTTGACCTCAGTTTCTTTTTTTTAATTAGAGTTTTTAAAAAGATTTTATTATTTTTTTAGGGAGAGGGGAAGGTAGGGAGGAAGAGACAGAAACACTGACGTGAGACGGAACATTGATCAGTTGCCTCTCACGCATGTTCCTCTTGCACACGCCCCAGCTGGGGACCAAACCGACAAGCCAGGCCTGTCCCCTGACTAGGAATCAAACCCGTGACCTTTCGCTTTGTGGAACCATGTCCAACCAACTGAACCACACCAGTCAGGCCTTAACCTCAGTTTCTTTGGCTTTCTTTCATATGACGTGGACCACGTGGTACTGGCTACCCCTTTGGGGGCGACTTCCATCGAATTCAAGAGTGTTTTGAAATGCCAGGCTCAGAGCTCAATGCATGACTCACACACAGCTCATGACAGGTGTGGTCTGAAAGCTCGAGTGCAATGGGGCTATTACTCTGCTGAATCTCTACACTGTACGCCCATTAACCCAGCCTATGGTCACACTGGCTCTTTTGGCAGCACTCACATTGTTGTACTTACAGTCAAATAAAAGCTCCGGAACTTTTACAGGCTCTAGGTCTTACCCTCTTCTAAGCTAAAGAGCTGATAGGGAAGAGGAATACAAGTCTTGGAGATGAAAATGCAACTCAGTATTTGCAAATGTGGCTGAGGAAAGCCCCAGCTACTGCTGGCCCTGTCGCTGCCCCATGGTGGGTACGTGTGGGGACGGGAAGAAAGAGAGAAGGAAGGACAACGGACTGAATTTCAGTGAGAAGATTCTGAGAACCCAAACCACTGCTCCCTCGCTCCTGTCCCCTACACGAGCTTGGTTTGGTATATCCAGCCAAAGAAATCTCTATAATTCTAGGCTCGCTGCAGGTCCTCGAGAAGTAGTTATTAGTGGAAGAAGTTAAAGACCCTATCATGGTAAACTCAGCACAGAAAGGCCATACATCCAAAGACATCTGTAGAGAGCCGGTTACAGGGCCAATCGACTCCACCACCGGCCTACACTCCCTCTCCTTTGGCAACTCTGCTCTTATGGGACTTTTCAGTGTCTGCACTCAACATGTGTCCTACCACACCCATTGCTCACACAGACTGGAGGTGAACGGAGACTCCTGACAGTGCTAAGGTGAGCAGCAGCAGCGGAAAAAAGGTAATCCAAAGTATGAAAAAAATACAGACTTTTGGAAACAAGTGTTTACTGATATAAGTGTGGAAGGCCCCTATAGTGGAGGAGAATACAATGTCTTAAGTGACAAATCATCTACCTGGGGAGGTAAATGAAATGACTTTCATTTGTTGCAAGTCATTTGAATGAGTAACACAACAAGGCCACTGAACGGCGGGGCCGGGCAGGGTGCGGTTTGCACAGTGGCTACTGTGGGGCTGACCGCACATGACACCTGGCTCGGGCTGTCAGAGAGGCCCTCGTGGGGAGACGAGATTTCAGTGGGGCTTTGAATAACTATTATACTTTGGATAAGCAAAAACGAGGGGGAGAACATTCCAGGGAAGTGGAGTGGTATGGACAGACATTTGGAGGCAGCACCGCCAAATGCGTGTTTGCGGACAGAGAAGAAAACAATTCCGAGTTCATCAACCACAGCAACAAGGGGACGCCGGAAAGACAGGTTGGGAAGAAGGCTACGGAACAGGAGAAATCTGAGTAAACGTGGACTTTATGTACAGGCCAGTGATTTCCGAACGCTGATTACATACCCCTCTCAGTAGGCATAATTTCGGTTACGCATATCCAAAGCACGTAACTTATTTATAAATTATACATGTATTGTCTGTGTGACTGTATTACCATATCTACATATTAAAACATACACAAAGCCATCAAATAGTGAGATAAAGAGTTGCCAGTCTTCTCTTCCTACATCCCAGTAAACTGTCTTGTGCATTGAAGGTACCCACAGCGGAAACAACTGCTTGTGTGGGCTGCAGGGAGGCCGTGAGCCTTCACCGTGGAGGGAGGCCACACACAGGCTGTGAAGGGCCAGCCGGAGAGCGAGGCTGGGAGGCAGGCCAGGGCGGGGAACGACCAAGCAGTGGATACTGCAGTCGTGCAGGCGTGAGGTCAGGGCCCAGGCTCAGGTGGTGGAAGAGAAAATGCAAAAAAAAAGGATGATTTGCTAACATCCTCACCCAAGGACATGCTTATTGAATTTTTTAGAGAGAGGGGAAGGAAGGGAGAGAGAGAGGGAGAGAGACATCTGTCGGTTGCCTCTCACGTGCTCCCCAACCAGGGACCGAACGGCAACCTAAGCATGTGTCCTGACCAGGAGTTGAACCCACCACCTCCCAGCTTATAGGATGAAGCTCCAACCAGCTGAGCCACGCTGGCCAGGGCAGGATGGTTTCTGAGGAAATAAGATATTGTTGTGATGTTTGGGGAATGAAGAGGCTGTATGGGTTAGTGCAGAGAGGAAAAGGGAGCAGATAGGGGGTGGCCAGAGAGGGGAGCTTGGGAAAGTGCGTGCAGGCCCACGGCAGCGCTCAGTCCCCACCAGTGGGGCCGGGGGGAGATGGTGGGAAACGGACTGCCCCCCGGGGTTGGCACTCCTTACTGAAGACACCAGCGAAGTCTTTTTTTTTTTTTTTAACTAGGAAGGAAAGTTAGGAGGAAAAGAAGAAAATCATATATGTTAAATTCATCGGTACTCCATAAGAGCTGGGATATTTCAAGAGGGAGTTCTTGTAATTGAAATTATTGTCAGGTGGCTTTCCCCAGAGAGCATCCATCATGCCCTCTCATTCCGGGGCCACATGGAGGAGGGTTTAAATGGCTCCAATTAACAGGACGGCCCGACAGAAGTCTGGCAGAAACACAGACACTTATCCTACTGAGAGTTGCAATAAAAACAAAGCGAGTGACCTAAATGAGAGCAAAGGAAAGAAAAGGGCTTCAAATTGTCATCCTGTACGGGTACACTTTTTTTTATTATTATTATTTTTATTCTTGTTTATTCTATTCTAGTACATTTAAATGTAAAAATGGGGGTGTACAGGAGCTCTGTCACCAGCATTAATGCCAAAGCCCAGAACCAGCTCAGACTCATCACAGGATACACACCAGCTTCCTTAGTGTCTTGTGGGGAGGTACCCACGTCCTTGTGCACATTTTCCTTCAGAATCAGCAGTCCACTTGGGTGAGATTCCCAAGCCAGAAGACTATCTAAGGTCGCCAAATACAATTACTCAGTGCTTTCAAAGATCCGATCTGTGTTCTGTGTCTCTGCAGCCAAGTTAGCTTCCAGGCTAACCAGACACACATCAGTCCCTGTCAAAATGTCACTGCCCTGGAGCCCAGTGGACCAGGATTCCTGGGAGGCTATTTGGTCTTGAGTACCTTTCGCCTCTCGTCAATGTCACCATCCCAAAAGAGTCTGTTCACTGCCCATTCCTGCTCCCAAACGAATCCCCAAAGCACTCGGGGGCACAGCTTTCTAGAAAGCGCCACCAGCTGGAGGCGACCCTGTCAGAGGAACGAGGGTAGGTGCGACAGAGAACGCTGCTGACAGACGCCAGGCCCTGGGAGCCACTGGGAGGGGAGATCCAGGCAGAGCTGCCTCTCGGGCCCCACTTACCAGCTTGCTTTTGACCAACTGCTCTATTGCACTGACAAGGTCTGCAGCAGTAGGCACTTCGGCGGAAGCCTGCCGGGCTGCTAGCAGAGAGGAGGACTGCAAGACATTGAGCAGCAGAGGAAAAGCGGATTAGCAAGGAATGAGGAACAGCAATTAGCACGCAAAACAGCAAGTCCAAAGCTCAAGGCAGGCAAGGCAAGCAACGCTCTAGGGAGTTTCGAGGGAGGAGAAGACAGAGGGACGCAGCGGGTATGGGTGTGGGACAGGCCTGCCAGACCCTTTATCAGAAATTCTGGTCAGAACTGAAGCAGGAATGAGACTAGGCTCTCCTTAGGCAGGCCACCAGAGGAGCTGAGGGGGGTGGGGGTTTGCTGTGTTGCCTGAGAGACCAGTAGGTAAGGCCTGTGCCTACTGACAGCGGTGGGGTCGAGGAGGTGGGCGGATAAGACTTGGGCCACTACAGGGCTGCCCTTTGCTATTCCAGGCTGTGAAAGGAGTCAAAAAAAGCTAGCTTTGAGTGTGTTTGAAGAAGAGAAATTATCCTTGCTTTATTTAGGTGTAGATCTTAAATACAGATCTTCACTGTGTGTCGAGTAGAAATCAAAAATGCTGGGGGCAGAGCACTTGGGGACCAGAAAGGCAGACACCTGCTCCCCACCCCCCTGCACACTCGGACACACACTGCTGCAAACTGGCACACTAGGAAGCAACACGAGGAGAAGGAGGGACTCTCCCGTTCACAGAGAAGGGAGGCTCAAGGCCAGGGCCTGTCCCTCTTCCCTCCTGCCCACAATAAGGGTTCGTCCACGTGGCTCTTCGGGCAGTGGTCTGGGGACTCCTGCTCACTGAGGAATGGTGGTATATTTTCTTCCTGCTCCTACTTGAGAAGAAACTGGGGGGGACGATCAACCCCATGTGCACATGCGAGCTTTTACCCCTGGCGTGTCAGAGCAGAGGGCGCTGGCGTTCCCAGGGCCCAGGGTGCACACGCCTTCAGCTTTTGACACAGATGACTCTAGGAGGGGAGGGTTGGATGTCCAAGGACAAAGACTCCAGTTTGTCCCTGAAGTGAGGGGGCAGAGTTTCAAAAAGGAAGCTTCTTTTTGCCTAATCTAAATGTGAGTTCAGGTCTTCGCTTCTAGGATAGGGTAAAAAAAAATGAAATCAATGTAATTAAGAGAGATATAAAAACCACTCTTTTTTCCTCTCCTGGGGAATGCAAGAAAAATGTATATAAGTCTGTTTGGAAGTGGAAGTTATCAATTTTTTATCAGCATTCGTAATTCTACCTGGGAACTTTTCCCAGGGACAGAAATGAAAAGAACAAATGCTGTGCGTGACGAGGGACCTGTGTCAGAACTATCCAAAGTAGCGAAGATTGGAAACAACCTAGGATATCTGAGAACAGGCAGGTCAAGCTAATGATGGCACATCAAAGAAATGAAACACTCCCAAGATATTGAAATTATAGTTATGAAGATAAAATTAATGAGGTTTGAGGAAACATTAAATAAAACACACATGAAAAAATATTAGAAGGAAACATGGAGACTGAATGCCACAACATTAACAATCGGTGGACTTCAAAAAATTCCTTTACACTGTTATAAAAATTATTTTTATAAATCCAATGCCATTTGCTGAAAGTTCTGAGGATCGCCAAATATTCCAGAAAAACCAAGGCACTGAAGTCCAACCAACAGGACTGAGGACGGTGAATGAGTATAAAGAGGGACTTGCCATCTGCCTTAAACGTCTGCGGGTAAATCCACATTTTCAGTTAAAAGTTATCCAGAAACAACATAACATCCTTTTCCCCAAAATAAGCTGTTCTGAGGGTACTGGAGGGAGAGGGTTCATGACCTTGACTTATCTCATTCGAGCTGGCGCCTCCGTATGGAGGGCTGTGTGGGACGGCAAGTGACGGGACATGAGCGTCCTACCCCCCACACACTATCACTGCTTGCAGAGCATCTCACGAGGGCGGGCCTCTGGGAATGCAGGATGGCACCACGCCACGCTTCCTGCTACTTTTTCCCCAACGGTCAAGAGTCAGAGCTGACCCTGGAGACCAGGGTCACCAATAGCACCTTAGGAGGGGCCACCACTGTGTGCTTCTCATGGGTGAGTCACACAGGGTGGCAGCAACCACATCTTAGTCATCATCCTGTCCCTAGAACCAGTCCCCGTGGCACGGAGGAAGCCCTCAATTAGTGTCTATAGGTGAACGACCCAAATGTAAAGCAGAATTAAAACAAGAACTGGGCTCTCACCAGAAATGCTGAAGCATCTGCACAGCCCTTTTCGAACTGTACCCCAGGTGGTACTGTGAGCTAGAGGCACAGCATCAGAGGAGCCTGCCCCGCTGCAAGGCGGAGCACCAGAGGGCACAGCGAGACCCTGGAGAGAGGCTCGGGTGCTGCTGCCGCACCCCCACCCCCACCCCCACCCAACACTCTGAAAGCAAATGCAAAGTGCAACCACAAACTGAAACCACCACTTCGACTCCAGCTCAAAGAGAAGGCAGGAAAAGCACAATGCAGTGAAAAGGTCTGTAAGGAAAGTGAGTGACGAAGCACATGACTAACGCAGCCTCAGGCCTCGGGCCAGAGCCTGAAAGCACAGCCAACCTCAGCCTCTGCTCCAGAACAACCGGAACGACCACTCTGTGACTAGAGGCCGAGCAGACATCACGCTTCGGACACCTATGAGCCTCTGTGCCAGGGAGTCGGGGCATTTTTGTGAAACAGAGACCATGAGCAAGCTGGCACGTTAGGTTTGCCCACCTCTGACAGCAACCTCTCCTTCGCAGTATCTCTGCCCTCACACTGTGTTTGCAGAATTTTAACAGCACTGGGCCTGACTGGAAGTTCCTGTTGTTTCCGTTTTAGAGTTGCGCATAGGGGAAACAACCCACTAAAACATAGGTCATACAGTCAGGCACGAGAAAATGATCATGGCCTAGAACCACCTCAGATTCCTTCTGGGATCTGCGGCTCCCAAAGACAGAGAGCCATTGCCCTGTATCAACAGGACAAGGTGCCAGGCAGATTCCACTCTGAGGGCTCTGCACACGTGGCTACACTGCCCAGCACGAAGTCAGATCTCCTGGGGAAGGGAGGGGACCCCTACCAAACACAGTCAGAATCTGCATCTCCATGGATTCATGTGGTGTGAGGGGTAACAAGGGCGAAAATATTACTACCCACCCCCACACACAAAATGAAATCACATGCGTTATGCACTGCTCTTTCAAGTGAGAAAGTAAAGAAGCCCCACCATCTCATCCTGTGTGGGGTCATTGTCGAAGATCTTCATAGGCGGAGGGAGAGGGGTATGAGATTCTTCGTCTGGCTCATCTTCACCCCAACCTTTCTTGCTCTTCTAGAACAAAAGAACAGCATTAGTCACTGTTCATACAGTCAAAAATGCCAATGGACTTGCAACTTTTAACAAAGCAACACAGAAGATACCTCCTCTCTCAACAGACTCCTGCTTTTCAGCCTCAGTGTTGCCCCCTATAGAACAGGTACACCTGCTTACCTCGAAGGGCAGTGAGGACCAAGAGGGGACGCATGCAAGAAACACCCATCTCGCTGATTAGCCAACGGGAAAGCTGAGTGTGGTCAGAGAGAGCCTAACTTTTTACGTGTTTGAAGGACTATTAAACCACAATCTGATCGTCACCGGGCTCTGCTGCCATTTTCATAGGAAGAAATGGCAGACAGCGTAAAGTTACAGAGTATGGTTACATATTAGGGAGTACTTCTTAGCCACAGGAGTGGCTGGAGTAGGTTAGTTTGCCAGATAAAACAGCTATCTCTTTCCACCAACCAAAACATACCCACTGGATTTTGATCACAGAATCTCACCTTTGGAAGGACCCTCAGAGGTCACCCCGAAGGCCCTCTTGGAGAACACAGGCATCCCTCTGTTATGTGAGGTCATATGGCCTCCCAAACCCTCCCGGTGTGGGTGTTCGTTCATTTTCGTGAAAGTGCATTCCATCACTAGTTAGCAACCCCATTCACCCCTGCGAAGTCTCTGTGAGCTGAGACCTTACCTGTTATAACTTTCACCTATTGATCATAGTTCCCCCCTCCAGAGAAAACTGGACTTGTCTACTCCCTTTTATAGGGGGCCCTGCTCAAGATACTTGTAAGCAGCTATAACCTCCCAGCAGTCTTCTGTTGTCCACGCGAAATGGTCTCTGTTCATTCATTCCTATTCTAAACAGGCCTAGCAAGGCTTGATGCCGTCCTTAGCAGCAGCAGGGCACTAGGTGACCAGCTGGCTCCCGTTGGAGCCGAATCTGGCAAAATTGCATCTGTTTGCTAGATATCCTAGGTGCTGGCCAGCCTGAATTGGTCACGAATCAAACTGCCAAGGTCTTGACAATACACTGGACTTGGGTTACTTAGGCTCAATAGGAAACACTACTGGGGACGAGAGACTGTCTAGTTCACCACACCTGTGGAAAGATGCCTCCCGGGGCTCCAGGCAGGATGTATGTCAGAAGCCCCTTCCTGATGGCCATGTGTTAATACCTCATCAGCACTGTCTCCCTGAGGGGTCGTCTCATCACCAGGTTTGGGAGATCCCAGGTCAAAGCTCTTCCGACCATCACGCACTTTCTTCTGCTTCTTGATGTTTCCATCTGCTTTCCCACTGTTAAGCCGGCGCACAGGACTCGTCAGCCACTTCTTAAGGGTGTTGGTGGAGCGTTTGGGGCCAGGGGAGCTGTGGATGGAGTTCAGGGAGGGCTGAGCCTGCAGGTTGGCCACTGACTCGGACTTGCCTCCATTTTCACTCGAGGAGTGAGAGTATGCATCTGAGGAAACAGAACAGACAGACGTAGCGTGTCAGAGGAGGTTGAGGCGCCTGCCGGCCTGGGAGTGAGACAGCTTTGTCCTCAGGAAGCTAGAACGCAGGCAGAATGTCAAGGCCAGCTGCAGACCCCAGTCAAGGACACACTCTCAGGAACAGCAGTAATAGCCGACACACACTCAGCTTTCAATGTATAAGGCACCACTCCAGGTGCTGTGGACCCAGGAGAGAAGAGAAGACAAAGACGCCCTCTTCCATGGGAAGACCAAGGTCCTGAGCAACAGTTACCAACCAATAACAATGTCATGGAGCGACGATCAGTGTTTTCTAAAGACATGGAAGTCGAAGCGTTTGTTTGCATAAACCTTTTATTTAGCTACACACACACACACACACACTCACACAGAAGCAGAGAGAAGGAGAGATGAGTGAAAGAGCAAGTCAGAGCTCACAAAGTAGAGATAAATTCCCACAGAAGCAGGTGGCTGATTGCCAAAGTGCTGTTATGGACTCAAAACGATAAAGCAGTGGGGTTCAGAGGAAGGTCAGAGCAGTGTTGGCGGCACTGGTCTGCACAGGTGTGGAGAAAGAGATTTTTCCGACCAGGGGAGAAAGGAGAAAAAATTCCGAAAGGAAGAGAGGGTGGGGACAAAACCATAGAGGCAGGAAAATTGGAAAGTTAAGGTGCCATAGCCCATAAGTAGGTCTTTTGAATCAAATGAAGATTAACAGAGAAGAGTAAAATGGATAGAAAGATGAATGAGGATACTTAATAATAAACTAGAGGAGTATAAACTTTATTGTGAGACTTTACCAGAATGACAATAAAAAGGTTTTGTTTGTTTGTTAATTAATCTGGTAACTCTATGAAGTCTGTCCAGCCATTGTTAATATAATGAGAATGGTTTGCACTACTTCAACGTAACCTGGTAGCCAAGGCGAGTGGACTGGAATGCGCATGCGTGAGCAATGACCACTTCACTGTATTAGTCAGTGGGGGTGGTAAACATCATTAGTGAGCATGTGCACTGTGTGGCCATTGTATTCAAAATGACTGAGCGAATAGAGCAATGAATCTGCAATCAAATTTTGCATTAAGCTTGAACATTCCTCTGCAGAAACTATTCAGATGATTCAGAAGGCCACAGCTGTGGGCAACTGGTGATTGGCAGCTTCATCATGACAACACGCCTGCTCATGCTTCACGTCTTGTGCAGAGTTTTTTTTTGCAAAACATCAAATTGCCCAGGTGAGTCAGCCCCAATACAGCCTTATTAGGTGCCCTGCGACTTCTGGCTTTTCCCAAAACTAAAGTCACCTTCGAAAGGGAAGAGATCTCAGACTACCAGTGAGATTCAGGAAAATACGATGGGGCAGCTGAGGGTGACTGGGAGAACTGTGTGAGGTCCCAAGGTGCCTACTTTGAAGGGGGCTGAGGCATCACCGTCCTATGTGCAATGTCTCTTGTATCTTCTTCAGTAAATACGTCTATTTTTCATAGCACATGGCGGGATACTTCCTGGACAGACCTCGTATATAGCATATCCCCGGGAAGGGGGCAGTTAGAGTCCAGAAGGCCACACTAGGGCTGTGCCCAGGGACTGTCAGGAATGAATGTGAGGCATTTCAAAGCAAGAAGTGGAACCGTCAGTGTCTGGAGGGCAATCAAAGGTGAGTTACCTCTCTGTATGCTGCTTCTTCTCATTACCAAAACGGTCTTGGTCTTGGGGCAATACCTGACCAGCTTTACCTTGACCCCCAACACCCTCCTCCCATCACCCCAGGGCCAGTTTGTATACTGAGAGTTAAACCAAACTCATGACTAGGTATTGAAACCAATTATTGGAGTGGTTGTTTTATACCCACTTATCTCAAAGACTGAATCACCTTTCCCCATAATAACTTCATCCTAGATCTAGCCTCAAGGTCTAATCTAGCCTCGGAGGCTCTCTGGCCCAGACGAAGAAGAAACAAAATCCCGAGAGAAGGTGAATGAATGCTTTCGCCAACAGAGAGCTATCTCTAGCTTCTACAACTAGCTGATCTCAAGGGCACCAAGACTGACACTGCAGGGACTTTCTTAGACATTGCAAGAGTTTTGTACATATTTTAGAAAATAACAGCAGAATATTTGGATCTCTAGATCCAACTATCTCTAGCACCAAAAATGAGCTCCTAAAGTTCTCTGATATGAAGAATAACTTAGAGGGTTGCTCTGCTGAGGGAATATTTGGAGATCGACTGACTAGGCTGGTGTCCCTTTAAGGACGAGGTTGTAATCTTATCTCTGAGAATTCCTTGCTGGCCACGGGCTTGAGTATGTTGACATTGCTTCTGAAGTGTTGGTATGGGTCAAACTCCTGTTCTCAGAAGCCTGGGAGATAAAGATCTCCCCAGGACTGGCAGTGGGACCAGGGCTGTTCTGTTATCTCTCTGCTGATAAGGTGCAGAGGCTTTTCATTCACCAGGCCCCGTGGTGCCACACGGCTTCATTAAACGCAAGCCTTCAAAACGTAGATTCATCAGTACACACTCTGTCAGCAGATTAATGAGCCCAGCCTCATTAATGGTGCCTTGTGTGACTAAGCAAGACTTTCTGTTCCATGGCAAATCATCACTTGGCTTTGAGACTCACTAATGCAAACTTCGACTGACGGTTCTTTTGCTCCCATTGTCATCTGGTTCTGCTTTGGTGCGTTCTCTACAAATTAACAGCAGGAGTACAGATTACAAAGTACAAATTACAAATCAAGAGTATTTTCTATTTTGCTTTTTCTGTGTAAACAATTAGGGTCATTTAACCACAGTCCACATAAAAGAGAAATCAAGAGATGGAAGCAAACTATGATTCATCCTCTAGTTAGGATTCAGGCCGAACCATTTCTAGATAAATTTTTCTTGTTGTTTTTAAAGATTTTTAAAAATTTATTTTTGGAGAGAGGTAAAGGGAGGGAGAAAGACAGGGAGAGAAACATTAGTGTGTGGTTGCCTCTCACATGACCCCCACTGGGGAATCTGGCCGGCAACCCGGGCACATGCCCTGGTGGGAATCGAACCAGGAACCCTTTGGCTCGCAGCCTGTGCTCAATCCACTGAGCTACACCAGCAAGGGCTCTTCTCTTGTTTTTTTCTTTCCAGTTTTGAGATATAATTGTTTTATATTTATAACTGGTTCAGTTTTGAGATGCATGACATTGTATTTGTCTACAGTGTACAACATGACTTGATATATGTATATGTATTGAGAAATGTTTACTATACTAAGTTTAGTTAGCATCCATCTCACATAGTTGCAATTTTTTCTTGTGATGAGAATTTTTACTAAATCACTTCAAATATATGGTTATAAAAGAATGCGACATCATTTAGTTTAGAAAATTTGTTCTTAGTTTATTACTACTTCAGTGATTGGTGCGTTACGCTCCTCCCATCTCTGGGAGACGGCTGCAGTTCAGCTGTTCGAGAATTTTCTCCAGCACCTTCCTGGCACATCAGTTAAGGCCCTCACCTGTAACATCTTCAACTATAATACTATTGCCTCATCATACCTTTCCAAGCTGAGGTAGGTGCTATTTTATTCCCATTTTAAGAAAAAGAAAATCAGAATATTTTAGGGCCCTGAAGGCTCGTAGTTAGTAAACGTCTGAGAGGCCAGACTTCAATCCAGATATGACTCCACAGCACAAATATCTACGTCTTATTCCTACTTCTGTGTTCATTCCATGTATTCCTTTAGCCTCTACAGTTATTGTAAAAAGGAGCATGAAGTCACTAGTCTTTGCAGCACTCCAAATACACATTTATATATAATTTATATTAGTTGTAAAATTTCCACATTGAAAGTAGTCTCAGTAGCACTAATTTTATGGAGAAGGTAATGGAGGTTTTGATATGGGAAACCACTGTCACAATTAAGTTGATCACAAAACGAGGACCAGAACCCAGTCATCTCTAGGTCTGCTCAGCGACTGAAACAAGGCTTCCTCTTCAGCCTGGAGGTGTAGAACCGCCCATTAGACTGATGTCCGGTTTGGAGTCACTGGGAAGACAAATGTGTCCCTGGACACGGCAGGTGATCAAGTTCCCCGGATGTTCCCCATTTGCTTTCCAGATCAGAAAAAAAAAAATCGTATTCTGAGGCTAATTTTACTATGAAATATTTTTAAATACAGAAAAAAATTTAACATCCATATAGCTAGCATTTAGATATAATAAATGTAAATATTTTTCCATACTTTTGCTTCGGTTTTTAAAAACTGAAATAAAATATTATATAGTTGAAGCCTTTTTGCTATTTTTGCCTATTTGCCATCCTATTACCCACTTTGCTTGCCCAGAGTGAAATTCTCACTGCCGTTAGCTGGCACCTTTCCCTCGATGTCGTTAGCCACTTACCGTGTGTGCAAATACGTTATTCTGTTGTGCTTATATTTTACATAAGTATCGTACTGTAGGTATTACTTTGTGACTTGCTCTTTTATTCAAAATTATTTGATTTATCTGTGTTCACATATGGAGACCTATAAACTTCACTCAGTTTAAATTGTTGGATAATATTCTTTCTTAGGACCTATGATGTTTGTAATATGTTATCATAGCAGTCGACACTTAGGCTGTTGCACTCCCCGCCGCCCCCACAGGTACACAGTGACTTTAAGCAGCCCCGTGCAGCTCTCTTGGCATGCGTGTGAGAATTCCCCTAGCACAGGGCTTCCCAAACTTGTCTGTGGTCAGAGACCCAGGTTTCTTATTTCTAGTCTGTTTCGGACCAAGACTTTTATAACATTAAGTCACATTCTCAAGTGTCATAGAAATGTCAAATTATTATAAAAGCTTCTAAATGCTTGCTCTCGTTTCCTTTCCTTATCTCACCGTGGATTGGAAACAAATAGCTCACCTTTGCTGCCTGCTGGTCACACACTGAGTAACACTGTTCTCGGTTCTGCAGCATTTAAATCACATATCAGGTCTGTCCAGAAAAAGTCCAGCCATTGTTAATATAATGAGAATGGTTTGTGTGACATTGAAGTAACCTGGCAGCCAAGGAGAGTGGACTGGAATACATGTGCGTGAACAATGACAAGTTCACTGTACTAGTCAGTGGGGGTGGTAGGTGCTGTTGAGTGAGCATGTGCACTGTGTGGCCATTGCATTCACAATGACTGAACAAGTAAAGCAACAAATCTGCATCAAATTTTGCATTAAACTTGAACATGCCTCTGAGGTGAATGTTTAGATGATTCAGAAGGTCACAGCTCTGGGCAACTGGTGATTGGCAGCTTCATCATGACAACACTCCTGCTCATGCATCACGTCTCGTGCAGACAGCTTTTTGGTGAAACATCAACTCACCCAGGTGACTCAGCCCCCTACAGCCCAGATATGGCACCTGTGATTTCTGGCTTTTCCAAAAACTAAAATCACTTCCCTTTGAAAGGGAAGAGATTTCAGACCATTGATGAGATTCAGAAAAATACGACAGGACAGCTGATGGTGATTGGGAGAACTGTGTGAGGTCCCAAGGTGCCTACTTTGAAGGGGACTGAGGCATCATTGTCCTGTGTATAAGGTTTCTTGTATGTTGTATCTTCTTCAACAAATGTGTCTATTTTTCACAGTACATGGCTGGATACCTTCTGGGCAGACCTTGTGCATCAAGGTGGAGCTCCGGGTTTAGGGAATACATGTCACCAACTTCACCAGGTATCATGACATTGCTCTCTGAGCTACTCCCATCAACTGTGTGCAAAAGCTCTCATCCTCCTGCCTTCTCCTTGGTGTTCAATTATGTACAGTTGCACATAATGTTCCTCTGGAAAAATTAAATGTGTTCTCCCTGACTCTAAACATATACTTCAAGGAAGTAAACTAAGATAAATGTAGAATGCTTCAAAAAGAAATGCAAAGGTAAAAACCTATGCCTCTAGATCGAAAGGAAATGCCTCCTATAGTTGGTATCTCAGCCAAAATAGAGAAAAATATCTGTTTTTCTATTGGGAAAATAGAAAACCTGGCAGGGCAATCCATGAAGCTGAAGGTCCAGCTTCATAGACTGAGCGGCACAAGCTTACATGCTTGGCCATTGGAATATCACGATACTAATGAAATCAAGGAAATCTAAATAAGCCAAAACAACCAAACTCTTACCCATCAACAGATATTGTACTATTTTCCTCCCTACTTTCTTGACTTACCAAACTACCTCTCTCAACCACTCAATCTCTTCCTTAATACTTGAGGGAGAAAGACATGCTATATGGTCACAAAACATATTCCGAAGCTCAACCAATAGCTAGAGACTTGCTTTCACCAACACTCATCTTCTAGTGATATTTCGTTGATGTTGACTTTGAGAAGCTCTGCTTGTCTGACAATTTTCCTGCCTGGCTTATCTCATCTGAGAACAATCTACTGGTGCCTATTCAGTGGATGGCAACACAGAGATGGCCTGGGTTCCGAACCTGCTCAGCCACGAGCTAGCTAGGTGGCAACGGACAGACACTCAGGCCTCTGTTTCTTCATCCACAAAATGGAGAGATTAGACAGGATGCATTGAGAGCCTGGCTCCACCACCGACGAGGTGTGTGGCTCTCGGCCAGTTACTGAGCCTCTCTATATTTTGTTTTCCTCATCAGTAAATGAAGATAATATTAGTATCTATCCCATAGGGTTGTTACTAGGATTAAGGAATTAATATTTATAAAGAGCTGAAAATATTTTAGATCCATGGGAAGCACCATCTAAGTTAAGTCAAAATCAATAAAACCAGAAAAGCCTTCCCTAATTCCATGACTGTGAGTTTTTTCTGTATGCTCCTTCATTCCATCTGTATGTTCTTCCACAGGCTAGACTAGATAACTTAAGGCCATTTTTAGCTTCAAAGTTTTGTGCATTATGAAGGCAATGAAAAACTCAATGCTGCCAGGTGCCATTCATTCTGTGTCACTCTCCCTCCCCACGTCACATAACCACTCCTATGGCCAATGCCTACAATCTCCTCTGAGAGTCAGGCAGTCACAGCCTTGGACTACTGAGCCGTTGGTGTCCCCCCTCCTCCACCATTTGGAAGGGTAAGCAGCCACCTTATCTCTGGTGGTATCTACAGAATGGGAGCTTCTGCTGGACTCTATGACCAGGCGATTGAACAACTGAAGAGATTAGGGTCTCAGGTATGCTTGCTTGGTTTTGGTTTTTAATCACAGAAGCACGTTTCCAAGCAGCACAGGAGATGAGAGCTGTCTGCCTGACATGAAGATGAAAACTAGAATAGCCCGTGAGTCTATACACTGAACACGTCATTACAAGTCAACTGTCTATGTGGAATATTGTCCTTCTTTTACTTAGGTAGCCCTTCCTTAGGAAACAAGAAAGAGGATACTTGTGTACAACATGGGTAGTAATGGACTATATTGGATATCTGTTATATCTAAATGCAGCTCCTTTATAAACTCAATTTCCCTTTTACAAAGTTTCAACTCATATTTATTTCATGTTTATGTTGCACCTTAAAAAAACCTTCTACCCTTCTTGTTCCAGTGTAAATTCTGCAAGACTATTCGGAAGCAAAATACATTGTATGTAAGCCATCAAAGATTACAGATTTAGGATATGGCCAACACCTTATGGCTGCATCCACAGGATTGTCATCTGCTATTTTTCTAATCACAAAATGTTGATTCAGCCTTCTTTCCACTGACCTCAAAGTGAGCTAATGGTAAAGAAGGACTATACCTCCTAAGCAAAAAAAAACAAAACAGTTTTCTATTAGTTTTGTGGGTTTATTGTCCCCGAAGACCAGGAACAGTGTCCCTGAGGGGCTAGGCTGGGCCCCCAGAGAGACTATGTATGGGCAGGTGCCACCCAAGGTTTTAGTGGATCCTGAGCACCGTGGATGTGTAACTCACTAAGCTGGCCCATCACTTTCTACAATACTTCGGAGGGCACGACTCGAGACTGAAAGACTCATTTGCGATCCATTGTTCTGGAGTTCAGTGATAGTATTCTATCACACCCCAAAAGCATGTCTTTCACATACTATATTGTGTAACTGCTAAAAAAAAGGGGGAGGTATTGTTGTTCTATATTAAATATACCTATTTTATCTAAATAGTCAGTAGGTCTATAAATATCCCCCTGGTATTAATCATAATACTGTATTGGATGCTTTGATTCCAATGACCAAAGTCAGAAGACATCACTAGGTATTTAGCAAATATTTACAGAAGACTCCTCAGTCTCCTGTTCCTATGTTTTGCTTTCCCTACAACGTTACAAGAGTAATTGTAAACTCATCCTTATTGCTTTTCACGGCTTAAACTGTATAAGAAAAATGCATTTCAATACATCTTTCTGCAGAGATTATATACACAAACATTGCTGTTTTCTTTGGGTTCTATAAATAATTTGCTAAATATAAAATTTATCGATTCCACGTATGAGTGAAATCGTTATCAAAGTAAAAAGAACTTTTTAAGAGAAAAAGTAAAAATTACCCAAATATTTATACACTGGAAATTGCACATCTAGAGAAGGGCGTATACATATAGTGGGAAGGTGAAGGATAAAAATTCTCTGGGCAATAAATACATCAATCCAATGCTTTGTAAGCAGGGACAGCAGAACACCTACAGTAGTTAGTAATACGCCCTTCATGGCATAAGATAATGACTCTGGCAGGACTTTCAGTGGCGTGCTTGTGAAATCCCACGTCCTGGATGCACGTTCACCTGTGGTCCTGAAGCTGTGGACCACCAGATCTTGGCATGGCTGGCTTCTCCCCAAAAACCATTAGGTTGACCACTTGGTACCAGAGGATGAAGGAAGCTGTTATGGTGACAGTAATTGGAACTGAGGAAGAGGAGAATCAGCCTGGTCCAGAAATATTGTTTCTTTTTTTCTTTTTTTAAAAGATTTTATTTATTTATT
>PVKM010026364.1:0-19394 GCA_004027735.1 Carollia perspicillata | reverse complement strand
TTCCAGCTATGTCCTGAGTTCAATATAACAATAGGTACAGCTACTAAATATGATCATGAACCTCAACTAACAATAATAGAAATATAATACCAATATAATGAGGAGTGGCAGCAGCTCAGTGATCTGGGCTGATCAAGTCACATGGAGAGGCCTGTAACTAATTCCACAAGTGAGAAATTCAAAAGTATCCCCTAGAGCAGGAAGGGTGATTGGGGCTTTGGAGAAATGGTGGAGAAAAAAACAGGAGCTGTTTAGCCTGGGGGAGGGGTTGTGGATGGGGCCTGGGGGGAGGAGTGCTAAGGCTGTATATCTCCCCGTAGGGCCTTTCCTCTACAGTAACTGCTGGCTTAAGGGTCTCCTCTATTAGCCTTCTCCTTCTTGGTCCCTTGGTCAGGGCTTATATTTTCACCTTAAGTTTGCTTAACCACTTATGTGATATTTATGAGATCTCTGCCTGAATCTGCCTCTTTCTCCCTCTTATCTTCTCACTAGAGTCAAGGATACTCCCTCTCACCTGGCCTATGTATTTACAAAGGATTATTAACTTTACATCAAGTCAATACTTCAAAAACCCATGCTTAAGATCAGGGTAGAGAAGATTATTTTTCTCCATTCATTTCTCTCTTTGTTTTTTTTAAATAGAATAAGCTTCCGGATCTCCACCAATTTCTTAAAGAGCCATATCATAAGAGTCTAGCCCCTCAGTGCAGCAGATTGCTGAGTTAGTTAACATCTCCAAGAACCTTCCTTCCCTGTATTCTTTGCCTAGGATAACTATAATAATCCAAGGCTGTCAGGGTGGCAAGCAGAGTACTAGAACTGATATTGCCCCTGCTGAAGACCATGGCAGACATAGAAAACCAACCATGTCATTCTTTCTCACTAAACAAGGTCTCTGCCTCAGAATCCACCTTAACACACGCTCCAGGCAGCCACTGTTGATCAATAGGCATTGGCGTAAAAGGTAAAATCTGCTTATCATCCATGCTTTATGTAGCCCATGAAGTAGGCCAAATTTCATGTATATAAAGTGAATATGCAGGAATGCCTCTTGAGCTGCTATGATCAGTGGGGACATTTAATGGTCCTGCAGAGGAAGTACTGAGGAACCCTACTTAGGGAACCAGTTTCTCAGTTTAAATCCCAATTGATATAGGATTCTTCCTGATGAGAGATTTGAATTAGAATCTTGATATTCTTTCCTGCTTAGCAGAACACAAAAGGGCAGAGCACAGCCCAAGGTAAAAAGGAGACACACGACTGAGGCGTGCAGCGGCCACACCAGAATTAAAAGTAAAGTACTAAATGGGTTAAGTGTACAGTATGTGAATTACACCTCAATCAAACTGTCAAAAAAAAGTTAATGGTAAAAATGCTGGTTTTGCCACATCATCATTTAGTAGAGGGACTTGAAGGGAAATAAACCCCCCTTAACAGTATCTTGAGAAAAACTAGGCACTTAGTATTTGCTTCTGTGCCTAAGTTCACTAAAATCTCCCTACTGACGGCAATAAATTCACACCCTGACACAAAGCAGCAATATCCCATTAGAAACTAGCGTGGGGGGGAAATGGTAGGTAATAAAAGAGGCTCAAAAGAACTGCGAAGACTATAAATTCAGACTGAATCAGAAGAGACATGAATTTCTAAGCCAGAGTTTCCCAAAGAGTATTTCATGAAACACATTGGTTCTGCAAGATGTTAATAGATGTAATATGGAAAAAGTTTCCATGGTTACATAATCTTGAGAGACACTGGGTTAAACAAAGCTGGAAAGGTTTCTTTATTGCAGAACTTCTCAGAGCCTTGAAAATGCTGATGAACATTGTGATGGGATGGTGTGTAGCTTTTCCCAAAGGAATTTGTCTATAGATACCTTTTCCCCATAAAGCATCTCAAAGGGCCAATATTCTTAAGGATATACTAAGGAAGCACTGGTCTAAGCCATGCTTGTCTGAGGGCTTCACCAACTCCTTTATAAGGATAAAACTGGAAATTAATATGGGAACTATGAATAATTTATAGCTTGTACATAATTATGTTTAACTTAACTATATAGTAAAATATATATGGTTCCCATTCCACAGTTTGGGTGTAGTTAATTCCATAAATCTTAGTTAAAGTAGGCCTTCAGGTATTGTTCTAAATAATGGATGGGGTGGACTCTGCTTATGACAGCCAAGAGTCGGTGATAAAAACGGACAAAATCAGAGCAGGAACCACAGTAGCTGGACTCATTTCTGCCTGGGTGTGGCCCCTTATCATATTTACACTTCTCAGGGCCAGAATGGTCATTCAGAGGACACCCTTCATGGCCATTATTGCCCTCTTATTTGTGTACACACTCTCGTACATCATCATCATCACCACAGAAACTTAAAAATGACCCTCAAAAAGTACAACCATCTGATCCTCAATTTTACATCTCTGAATAACAGCAACAAATGCAGGTACGCATTTGCTTGAACTGGCTCCTAAGAATGTGTAGTGGGCACTCCTGCATATCCCCGTCTACCCTTCCCCCAAGCCAGACCTTCTGGGCCTCCTTCCTAGCCTACTTCCATACTCCAGAATCCCTCCCTAAAGCCCAGTTCACTCAGCTGACCCACTGTGAGGTCTTTGGGTCATGTGACAACTTCTGAACTCCAGAGCAGAGTCAGATTCAGAGCTGGTCCCAGCTCCACCTGCTTCCTTCCTTCCTTTCTCCTACCCAGATGGCCAAATTCCCACCAGCGTCTTCTTGGGAAACAATGCCTTGAGAGGCTGCCGGGCCAGGCTCTTGCTTCCTTCAATCAGCACCTCTGGGTATCTGCCCTTAGCCTGACTCTCCCCTTCCCGCCTTTTGTGGGGCTCCCTGCCCCAGTTTTCCAGGGTTTACTGGACAGCATGAAGCAGCTAAACCCAAGAAGCCGAGTGTCCCATGTCCTCTCTCCAGACACAAGGCTCCATGTGCCCTTTCAAGGAGAGGAGAGGGCCTGTGAAGCTAATTAGGCTCAAGTAAAGAAGGCTCTGATTTCCGTTTCTGTTCACTCTGAGCTGCAGTCAGTCAGGCAGCAGGCAGCTCAGGGATGGAAACGACTCAGCCTGATTCCCAGCTACCATGGGAGTGCCTGCCTACATAGGCTACACTTGGGGCCTTTAAGAAGCCAAGTCACCTCTGAACAACCTCATCCCAGAAGTCTGCTCCCTTGGCATATCTTGCCTGGAAGATAGCAGCTTGGGCGCTGTTTCTACCCCAACTGCAGCTTTCCAGGTTGGTCTCAGAGAAAGAAGATATGTGTCCTTTTCTATTCTGACTCTCTCAAGTGAAGTAGTAACTCACACATCCATCCTAGAAGAAATCAGTGAAAGGCCCAGCTCAGCTAATCAGTCAGAAAACCATAGGTTTGAACAGAATGATGGTAAACGGCCAGGCCAGAAACTGTGAGATAAAACACTCTCTCGGCCAACAATTTTATTTTTCTTTACCAAAGTGCTGCCAGAAAAACAAAACAAAACAGAAACGAAAACAAAACACTGTGGCTCTTTGCCGTCCCCAATTCACTTGCATTCATCACAGCATGTTGCAGGGGGAAAGTGCTCATTGGCGGGCATTTCTCAGTATCCTTTTTGAGGCTGTGGGGCCAGTGTCACTCTGCTCTTAAGTTTTTTAGGACTCTGAGTTCCCCATTACCTCAAGAATGCAGCTTCAACAGCAGAGCAAAGGAAAACAGCAGCCTTCTTCCATATAAGCAGTCCCTGAAGCCAAGAGATACACAGTCCTCTGAGTTTTCTGGGGGTGGTGATGGTGCCTCTTGCCATCCAGCTATCTTGCCAGAAATCTGGGATGCATCCTTGACTCCCTACCTCTCCACCCCACCTCCAAACAGGTACCACATCCTGTCTATTCCACTTTATTAATATCTGTATAGGCTCCCTCCTCTTTCAGTTCTAGGTTGAAATAATTTCTTTCGGGATTATTAGTGCACCCACCCTCATATTAGTTTTCGGACCTCCATCTTACCTTCTCTAATCTCTTATCCACTACTGCAGTGTCAGTCCTACGCTCAGATTCGATGATGTTATTCCCTTAATGAATGCCCTTCAGCCCTAACTGGGTGGCTCATTTGGTTGGAGCATCATCCCGCACACCAAAAGACTGCAGGTTCAATTCTTGATTTGGGCACATACCTAGGTTGCAGGTTCAATTCCTGGTTGGGGTATGTTCTGGAAGCAACCAATTGATGTTTCTCTCTCATATCATGTCTCTCTGTCTCTCTATCTCTCCCCCCCTTCCCCTCTCTCTACAAAAAGCAAGATACATATCCTTGGGTAAGGATTAAAAAAGTAAAATAAAATAAAAATAAAACACTTCAATCATTCAAGTGCACCCTTTTGTTTCTTCCTCCATGCATTTCATCTCATCTTATCAGTCTGGCAAGCTTCCATTCCTCTTCTAAAAGCCAGTTCATGCCCTGGCTGGTGTGGCTCAGTAGATTGAGCACCAGCCTGCAAACCAAAGGGTTGCTGGTTTGATTCCCAGTCAGGGCACAAGCCTGGGTTGCAGGCCAGGTCCCCAGTAGGGAGTGTGTGAGAGACAACCACACACTGATGCTTCTCTCCCTCTCTTTCTCTCTCCCTTCCCCCCTCTCTAAAAAATAAGTAAAATCTTAAAAAAAAAAGAAAAGCCAGTTCAGCAATGACTCCTCTGTGAAGCCTCCCCTAACCACTTGATGGGAGCCCTTCCAGTTTTCCTTTGGCTTTGATGGACCTGGTTCTTCCTTTTTGCAGTGCTCATTATCCTGTGGTACCTCAATTTATCTTGACTGTGCATATATATCCCTAGAGCAAAATTCTATTTTATGGAGGTCAGTTGGCACAACATCTTGCAGAAAGTAGGTTCTTAGTATTTGTTTACTGAGGTGATGAATAGTAAGGGATGAGACAGAGACCTGAGTAAACCTGATCCTCATTTTACAATATAGGAAAAGAGAAAAGGGTGGGCCTCATCCCAGAACCTAAGAAGTACTACTAGGTCATAAGCCACGTGGACCCACTAAGAGAACCCACCATTAAATCGAAAAGTCATATGACTCAAGGAGGCAACTTGAGACTCCCTGACCAAAGAAAACGTGTGGGTCAATTTGCCACAGTGGCTCTTGCTAAGTTCACAACGTTCTCTCCACCACTTCCAGGAGCTGCTGTGGCCCATTCACTGAATTAATGTCCTGACCATCCCCATCCCTGAGTGTCAGGAGGCTGGAGGAGTCTGAAGCTACTTTCCAAGCTCAGGTGGTCAAAGGGTCAGAACCTCAGCATTTCTCATCTTCTCCCAAGTGAGGTGTTACCCTCTCTCAGGAGCACCCTCCATTGATTTCCACTCTTTCCTAACATGTATCTAAAACCTTCCTGTAGCCACTTGAGCCCATCCTTCTCCTGGCCTGATCTGGAGAGATCTCACTTGTCTCTGTCCTTAAGGTACCTGGACCTGAGCATATGCTCATGAACTAAACAGATGAGTTAACACACAACCTGGGCTTCAGGGAGGCCAGACTAGCATTTCTGTCAAGTGCACAGAGACCCTGACTGGTGCCACGTGCTATTTTTTTCTCTTTGGTCTCTGAAAGCATAGGAAGCAGGGCTTTGCCTGAGACAATTAAGTGGTTAAAAGCTCCTTTTTCCCTCTTCAACGAATTTCTTCCTCACCAGTTGTAGACAAGTAGAAGACATGGACTGTGAGGCTGTACCAACCAGCCCCGCAAATTGACAATGGGGCCAGAGAGCCTACCACTGTTGCTCACCTAAACCGTAGCCCAAATTCAACCCAAGTGCTCAGTAGAAAGCCTTGGACAGATGGGTGCTTCCCTAGATCAATGAGGTGTATGGCTTGGACACAGAACTGGCATAGAAGATGTGCCTATCTCTAGTGGTTTCTTTGGAAAAATCTGTGCTAGAAAACACAAGATTATCTAGGAGATAGACACAGCAGGAGTGGAGCCTAGGGACTACTCCAAGAGGAGCTCTCATTCCTTTTATAAGGAGACAGGAAAAGACCCTGGGGAGCTCCCAGGGATAAGCCCAGGCCTGGTTCAGCTGCTGAGATGCAGGCACGCTAATGAAATAATTAGTGTGATGGGGAAAGGAGGGAGGCCAGCCCTCCGGCCAACTCCCACCCCAGACAGATGGCTCCTCCCAGCTGCTGCAACAGCAGCAGCATCAACAGGGCAGGGATATCTTCCTTCCACTAAGCTGAGAACTATTGTTTAAATTACCACCTTGGAAACACCCAAATCTGTTGGCTGTGCCTTTTTCTCCAGCTCCTGCCACCCCTCTAGGGCTCCTTTTTAAGCTTGGGTTTCTCTTTCAAGTAAGTAATAAAAAGATAAAGATGCTCTCCCCCTATAGCTCATTTTTCTAAGTGAGAAATGGCCTCTGGATTCTTCCCACCACTATGAGTAGGGGAGGGTTACTTGATGACGGAGCATGTGAAGAGCCTGTATGAGTACAGCTTAGTCCAGAAAAGGTGAATGATGCGACACTGGCATTGCCCATTGCCTTTAGGGTTTATGGGGACAGCCCCCATTCTGCCCTCAGAGGGGCTCATGCTGAGAGAGTAAGCAAGAACAACAAACTTCTGTTGAACTGTAAGCTTCAGGATGGCAGGGCCATATTTGTGTTTGTGTTGCTAAGCACTGTGTCCCCAACACCTGGTATAGTATCTAGAACAGAGCAGATGCTCAATAGGTATTAGGTGAATGAACTTGCCAGATCAATGATATTGGCAAATGATATGAAATGATATGATATTCTTTGGAAGAAAGAATGAGGAGCTATTGTTTAAACTTGAAAGAGAGAGTCTTCATTTCATAAATGGGGAAACTAAGTCCAGAGAAAGGAGGGACTTCCTGGAGGTTTCAGTAAATAATGTCAAGAAATTAAATAGGTCACAGCTGAATTCAAGCCTGGGACCCTAGTTTTATGGTATACCCAAATACCCTAAAGAGCCACTTTGCCTTTCTTTTGTGGTATATCATCATCCTTATGCCCTCAAATGAAGACTCTTGGGGAAATGCCACACAAGATTCTGCAGGTCTCAATCATACACAGAGCACTTAAGGAGGTTTGGAAATCCTCTAGGCTTCCACCTGGGAACAAGGGTCAAGAAGCAGAAATCTGCAGGGCAATGTCTATGACCCTCAAATGGGAGATGATGACTGTGTTGGTACTTCCGTAAGGCTCTCACTGAACCACAACAAAGCAGACCCTAGCTGAAAAGGGTTCCTTTAGCCTTAAAAAAAAAAAAGGTCTGAAAGCAATTATAGTCTTTCTAATAAATGTCTCCTTGCACTTCTACTCCAGAGCCACATAGACCAGAAGCAGCTCAGGAGACTTCTGGGGCCACGGCTGAATCAAACCACCATTGAGAACTTCAGGCAATGATGGAGGCACCAAAGACAACTGAGAGAGCCTGGTGACTCAATTCCTTTCCCCCTTTCCCTAGATAGCTATTGCCTCCCTTTTTAGGATCCCCAGATGGGAGGCGAAAAACAACTCCTTGCTTTCTTCTCCTGACTCACTTGGACCTCCTCCTGCTCCTCTTCCTTCATCCACCCTTTCTTTTGTTTCTTAATTAGATGCTTAGAACTGGAAGGGCAATCTAATTTGACAATCCAGATTGGCTGAAAAAATAATCTATAAAGGAAAGTTGTCTTAACCCAGCCCAAAGTTCTTCAAGTTTATGAGAAAGACTTCTCACCAAGATTTTCTTGCCCTCCAAATAATCCAATGATGCCACCAGGCTAGCATTTCTCTCCCCATTTTAATATTGTACACTTTTATAAAGCTTCTCTTTTGGCTTCTGGAAAGAAGTAGTCACAAAAGGGGTAAATGCCTTGAATCTCCTGTTGGGTAGCTTCTAATGATTCTATCACCTTCCAAAAGGTGTGGCTTAGAGTAGATCATGGGCTCCTGCCAAGGTCTGTCCTGGTTGATGTAATAGGCAGGTTACTTGCTCAGGAAGCCACACGCACATCTGCAAGCCAGGGACCTGGGGGCCCAAGGGTAGAACCAGTTCCTCACCTCCATGCCTAACACAGGGAAGAGGCTTAGGGAGCCCAACATCTTCAAGGCTTGGAGAGCTCTATTAGGTTACAGCAGAGCACAGAGAATAGGGCACCCAACCTTCTGGTTTCTGGCCTGCTCTGCCTCCTTCCAGCTCCCCCTAAGTCTCCAAGGGGGAAAGAAGAAGGAAAAACTAACAGAGAACAGATCCCAGGCACTCCCTTGCTCCCCCCTCTCCCTAAACGGGCAGGCTAGGCCTCGGTGTCTTCCACCTGCCGGTGGACAAGCCAGTCAGGTGCCCCGCCCCTCCCCTCCCCTCCTCCGGGCGGTGGGCAGCGGGCGGTGGGCAGCGGGCACCGTCTGCCTTAGGCCTGGCTTCGATACGACCGTGTCGCCCTCCTCCTTCCATCCCCTCTGCGCCGGCACCGATGACATCATTCCTCCCTGACACCCTGACCGCGGACAGGCGGTGGGATTGGCGCCCAGCACTGTTCCAAGCACGTAGGCCTAGAACGATGGAGACTCTTCCAAACGGTGGGCACTGGCGCTCCAGCGCAGCCCCGCCCCCTCTCCCGTCGGTTCCCGAGCTCTCTCATCCGCGCTTCTGATTCTCCATCTCGCCGCTGCACTCTCTCCTCCTCGGCTCCCGTACTGCCAGTTTAGACTACCTGCGCTCTCCTCTGGAGAAGAAGGGAATTCCCAGGTCCTGCACCGACCCCCTACCCTTACCAGCCCCTGCCCCCGCGTTCCCATCCAAATCCAGCAAACTGGCGGGCAGGCCCTCCTCCACTACAAGCCTATTCCAGTCCCTCTTAGCCTGACTGCTCTCCGACCCCCTCCCCCGCCCTAAGCATCACAGGCCTCCAGCGCTAAACGCCTTCCCATCTCTCATGCCAGCCCACTGGGCCTGCCGCCCGCGGTGCCCCATGACAGTTCCCTTCCTTTCCCAGCTATGGGCCTCCGTTCATGTACACCATTGTACCCGGCTTAATTCCATCCGACGGCGCTCCCAGTAGTTCCCTCGGCCTACCTCCTCAGACTGTGCCCTCCGCCCTTACAGGCCCCTTTGCTGTCACCTCACGGATTCTCCCACGGTTTTCAAGTCCTGCAGGTCCCCCTCCCCAGCGATGTGTTTTCACGGCTCTCTTTGCCCTATCCTAAGGCTCCCCCTTCGTACAGTCCCTTAGGCCTGATTCCCTCCGCCCCGTCCCGGCCCAGGCCTGCCCGCCGCCCGCCCCCTCACCAGCGGCTGCATCTCCGAGTGCGCGGTGGGCACCTGGAACCGGTCGATCTCCTCCATCATGGTGCCGGCGAGCGAGCGGGCCCGGGGCCGGGCGCGGCCAGGGACGCCAACAGGACCGCGTGGGGCGGCGGCCCCAGGAGCCGGGTGGGTGGTGCAGACTAGGCCGCCCCGGATGAGTCGGGCGGGCAGGCGGCGGAGCAGATCGACGGGTGGGAGCGGGGCGGGAGGTTCGCTGGCAGGCTAAGGCCCGCGTGGCTCCGTGGGCTTGTCTAGCAGTACGCGGCTGTGGCGGGGAAGAGCCGCAGGTCTGGCCTCGCCTCCTCCTCCGCCGCCGCCTCCTGTCAGCAGCTCAGCCACTGCGGTGACTCGGCAACTCCACTTCCGGGTCCGGGACACCGCCTGCTGTGCATTATTCATGAGGGGGCGGTGCCTGGTCCCACAGCCTCTCCCACACGCTGGAGTTACAAATGCGCACGGCCGCCGATCGAATTATTCCTGAGGGGGCGGGACTTAGTGAAACCAAGCATTCCCGCACGCCCAGCCCCGCCTCCCTCTCGAGTAGGGACTGGGCGTCGGCAGCGCTTGCGCCCTGGATGCCGGTTGGTTGCTGGGTAACCGCGTGGGGGCGGAGCCGATTCCCGCCGCAAAGGCTTGGAGACCCTCAACGATAGCTGTCCCCAAAGAACCCCTACGACTGGGAATTGAAGTGAAAGAGAATCCGGGTTTCCTGTGAATGATCGAGGGGACGGACAAATTTCTTGTCTTCAGGCGAAGGAGTGTTTTGTAGACCCTCCAAGTGTTAAGGTGCTGCCTGCTTCTTTGAAGATGCCCCAGAAACAGCAGCCACGTAAGCAGGTAACCCTCCAACCTGCCTTCTTGCGATGAACTCTGACCTTTACCGCCATTGACTACTGATCATACCTTTCCTACTGATCCTTCATCTTCCTTTCCCTGTTGACCTGTAACCTCCTCTCTACTTGTGACCTCTGGCCTGTGTTGCCACTGACCTCCAACACTGTCCTGCTTTCTCCCACTAATCCTAGCCATCTCTCCCACACTGCCCCTGACCCACTGTTTCCTGCCTCTTTTTCATTTGTCCTCCCCTTACTATTCCATTACCTCACTTCACTCCCTCTACAGACCCATCCTCCTTAACTCCCCACCCCCACTAATAGATCGACATGTACAACTATTGTCCTCACATTCCTGTCCCAAAGAAGTTATTTTTCCAGCACTTTGCTGTGTACTCTTTCAGGATTGACTGGTGCCAGGGTAAGTATGGACACAGAGGGAGTACAAGAGAAGTGAGACACAGGACAGATTATGTGCCAGAGTGGTTTAGATTTTCTATGCCTGGAGACTTGTGAAGAGAGACAGGTCAGGTAAAGAGGAAGAGGAGAGAGATCCCTTCCCCATCCCTGCCCCCACTCACATACTGCACACCCCCAACACTTTCCCCCATATATTTCTGAAGCCTCATGTCTCTCTTCCTTGTGAGCCCCTGGTCCATTCCTGTGACTCAGTCAGTCATGTGAACATTGTGTTCTTGTTGTCACCTGGCCAGATGCTATCCCTTCTCACAAGAAACCCCAAAATCACCCCCCTTACCCACACAGCACAGAGAGTTTTCCTCCCCAGCCTCTCCCTGGAATGTGAGGGCCCAGCTTCTTGAGGAGCACTCTGCGGTGAAGCCACTTAGTCATTCAAGAATCACTTTTTCTAAACCTTCTGTGAATTAGTACCATGGGACTAATATGCAGTTTCTGGCTCTGTGAGGCAAGACTTCTATTTATTTATTTTAAAATTCCCTCACTCAGGCCTAGTGAGGCCTAGTGAGATTTGGAGAGCAAATCTGTGTCTGCGACTTTACATATTTTGGTCTGATCTCCTCCGTACTAGCCTTTGTTCCTTTGCTTCTTTAACCTGGCCTTCCATAGCAGGTGGACCCATCTAAGATCTCTGCAACTATGGGGAGGCTGCTTTTCCCATATGGTCATGCCCTAGTGTTATGGTGGGGTCCAACTTCATTTTGAAGGTCATGCGTGTACTGCACTTGAGCCTACTGACTTTTAACTTACATACAGTTTGTTTTAAATTCAGCATTGCTGGAGTCTGGTTTACATATGATGAAATGGATCATTTTAGTTGTCCATGTTGACAAGGCTTGACAAATATGTACATTTATGGCCTTGACCTCTGTGGCTCAGTAGGTTGGGCGTCATCCAACAAAGTGAAAAGTTGCTAGTTCAGATCCTGGTCAGGACACATGCCTGGGTTGTGGGGTCAGTCCCTGGTTGGAATGCATACAAGAAGCAACTGATGGATGTTTCTCTCTCACCTCAATGTTTCTCTTCCTCTCTTTCTCCCTCCCTTCCCCTCTCTCTAGAAATAAATAAATAAAATCTTTAAAAATTTGTACATTTGTGAACCACCACTACAATAAAGATATAGGATACTTCCTCTTCCCTGAAATGGTCCCTTGGGCCTCATCCCAGTCAGTTCTCATGAACCCCCCAACCCCAGGAAACCACTGATCTACTGTCACTATAGATTAGATTTTTCTTTTCTAGCATTTACAGTTTGAACAAGCTTAGGGATATGTTTTTTCCAGCCAATTATGGGAGGCATTAGAGGCTAATTAGACTGAGAGCAGAGAGAAGTGGCAGCAGACAGGAAGCAGAGAAACCTGGGTCATCTGGCCCTGCACACACCCTCCCACAAGGAAGGGTTGTTTTAGCACAATGTGAATATTGTGCTATTGTGTGGGGGTGTAAGAAAAGGCTGGGTTTTGCTAGGTTGTATTCATTATCGTCTTGTCTTAGTAAAGCCCAGTCTGAGTCAGTGATGAGCTGATTGTGGGACAATTTAGAGAGGTTTGAGGAGTTGTCCTGTCATCTAGGAAATCAGTCCAGTGGGGGGAGACAGAACACAGGCATACGAAGATAAGAGAGAATGGGCTCTCTGGAGCTGAAGAGGGAGACATGCAGATTGGAGCAACAGAAAAGCTTCAGGAAGGAGGCAGCTACGACTCCGATGCCTGCAATGGAGAGGGAAAATCCGGGTTGGGATTGTTAAGGGACAGAGAAGAGTTTCAACTGCACTGTTCGTGTTGCTCTACTGATCAGACCTTTCAGTTGCTCCCTCTTGCTCTTAGGATAAAGTACCAAAAGTCCAACTTGCTTTGTACAGCCTGCAGAGCCTTGCAAGGTTTAGCCTTTGCTACCCACCCTACTTCAGATCTCACCATTGCTCTGTGAAAATTTCACAGCCACGGCACACTGACTGAACTGCCCTCACTTCCTGGAAAGTGACATCCACACTCTCTCGTCTAGACTTTGAAAATGCTGTTTTCTCTGCCTGACTACATGCCTAATGCAACCTCTTCTGTCTGTTGCTACCTGCTCCGTACCACCCTGCCCCAAATCTCTCCTTCATCCCTTCTTCAAATATCACACCTCAGGTTTGCTACCATATCCTCCTACATGGGATTAAGTACTCTTTCAGGAGGCAGGATCAGGTGATATCCTCACTAGAATATAAACTGTGATGGCAAGGATTATGTCTGCCTTGTTCATCGTTGATTCCCTTGACCTAACACAATGCCTGGAATATATTAACTTTTGAAAAGGAGTTGAATATGAATTCTGAATGCCTCAAGCTGTTTGGAAATTTTACTGAGTGTGTTTGAAGGACAGGAAAGGATAAGGAGAAAAGTGGGAAGGGATAACAAAGAAATATCACAGTAGAAGCATGTTTTTCTGGGTTCATGTTAATACCTGCTTTGGTAATAGGGCTACGAATGATTCATATTTGAACCAATATACCCATGCTGAAGAGCTGGGTGTTGGAGATTAAGAGATCAAAAATTCTGATGAGAAAGAGTCACTTTCATTTAACAATTATTTGTTGAGAACCTACTATGTGCCAGGTACTGGTTTAGGTATTAGTGATAGCACTAATCAAAAGAATCAAAAACCCTTGCACTTATGGAGCTTAACTTTTCGTGGGAGGTAAATTGTCAATAAACAAATAAGTAAAATGTATAGTTTATCAGATGGTATGGTGGGTGTCAAGAAGAAAAATAAAACAGGGAAATAGGCGAGGAAGTTCAGGGAATCAGAAGAGTATGATTTAAATGTAGTGCTCAGGGAAGGCCTCACACAGGTGACACTTGAGAAGGATTGAAGGAAGCAAAAGCGTTAGCTGCGTGATATCTGGGGGGCAGGCATTCCAGACCAAGGGCCCAGCCAGTGTAAAGGAGGATGGAGGCTTGCTACACATGTTCTGGATCAGCAAGGAGGCAGGAGGGGAGAAGAGGCAAGAAGTAGGATCAGAGAGGTGCATCCCTCTACCCCAGAGGGTTAATCAAATAACCCATTGCATGTTAAATTGATCGTAATGAAGCTCCATGAATCATAATGTGTCATTAAAATGAATGTCAGGCACCATAAACCATGGCCAGCCCAAAACCTCACTAGTAATGCCCCAATAACAAAGTGTTCTGCCTAAAAATTGCGAGGATTCTAACTGGCTGCACGGGTAAATGTGCGGGAGGAGCTTTGCAACATTGCCAAATATTGCCTGGCAGCCAGACTTCTTAGTAGAGAACTGACTTAAAATCTTCTGTGAACTCCAGTTAAAAGCTAATTTTAGTTCATGACTAACAAATTTTAGTACTCCTTTATAACTCAGTTGGTTACCATAAAAAATAGGAAAGTCTGGAATTTTACATCACTTGCCTGTAAGAGCAAAAGAAAAGAGTTGCATTTTTTGGATCATGTTGTGGTCTATCCAGAGGCCCCTCTGAGACAATATAGTAATGTTGATCTTGATGACGGTGACTGGGGTAGGAGCGAGAGGGCAAGATTGTGTCCAAGGCCAAAATAAGGTCTCAGATAATTCAGAGATTTTGAGTCTAGTGGCTGGGCTTGAGATCCATAGAAGAAAGGACAAGAGAGGGTGAACAGAATGCAAGGGAAGTTGATATGTTTCTATATGTCCAAAGTAAGACATCCTCACTCTTGTGAACCTCCGTAGTGCCGTCCTTATACCTCTTACCTTCCTTAAAACCTAAATATAACCCTTTGCCCCATACCTCCTAAATATCTCTCAATTTAAACCACTCTTTTCATACTTGCTGCCACCCCCCCAGCCCAACCTACAGAGTTTCTATAAAAGCCTCGTAAGTGGTATTGCCCTCCCTCATTCATGCCCCTTCCGATCCATTCTCTACACTGCATCAAGTGACATTTTCAAACTTTCAGTCTTACTATGTCATCCTCCACTTAGAACCCTTCAGTATCTTCCCATTGCTCTTAGGATAGGGACCAAATTTTTAGAGAACCCTTCAGTTACTTGTATGGGCTCAGGCCTACTTGGGTCTCTAAGCCTCGTCTTGTACTACTTTTCCCCCTACTATTGCTGTACTTCAGTTACATGTGCTGCCCCCTCTTTCTGTAACACTCTCCACACCTTTCTTCACACATGTACTTAGCCCTAAGATTTCAGCCCAAATGTCAAGCCCTACAACCCACTCCAGTACCTCCTGCCTTGTCAATGAAAGTAGTGGTAAGTTTCCTCTATTATGTGCCGCATTACTCTTGATCCTTTCTCCTATTGCATGCACACAGTGTGTACTTATACATTTGTGTAATTATTTGATTTTATTGTATCTCCTATTAAATTGGAGCTCCTTGAGAGTGGGGCCTGTGGATGATTTTGCTCACAACTGTATTCTCAGTTCCTAACACAGTGGTCATCATATCAGAAGCCTTTAACGAATTATTGTTGAATGCGTGATGGGCTGTGGTTGGGACGTAGCACAGGGTGCTATGGAAGCATGTGGTAGGATGTCCTAACACTGATTTAATTAGGGAACACTTGTAGGAGGGACACCACGAGAGAAGGTTTGGAAAGAGGAAGGAGTCTAAAATGTAGGATAAAGTGGGAGGCAGAGACGCTAGAAGACAACAAGAAGAACAGTGTCCTAGAAGCTTAATAAGAGCATGTTTATAATTAGTTTACAGTGTTTATAGAATATGTAATCAGTCATGTTGCATGCTGCTAGGAGGTCACTGAAGATAAGAACTAGACATAGAATAATTAGTAAGTCACTGGGGACCTTGGGAAGAACCATTTCAAATGTAAAAGCCAGACTGAATTGTGCTAAGAAGGCAGTAAAGACCACGTAGACAGGATTTTTTGAGATGAAAGTAAAATTCGAATATGTTAAATGCCAAGGGGAGGGACCCTGGCATAGATAGAAGAAATTGAAGATGAAGAGAAAGATAAACTAATGGGTAGAACCAAGTCTCTGGGGAGGTGAGAATGGATGAGTTATGGGCAGAAGGTGGAACACTTTGTAACAGGAGAGGAGAACGGAGGAATGGATGAATGCGAGATGATGATAATTCAGATGTTTCGTGGCAGGAAGTTGAGAGAGTTTTCTCTTCTCTTTCCCTAGGAGTGTTATGAAATTCCTTATGGAAGTGATAACTAGAAAACAAATTTTGCCAATGGCTGTTCCATTTTGTTAGGATTACAGCCATGCTATTTTCAGAGTTACGGTCTGAGGTTTGTCATGCACAATTATCAGATTACAAAACAGCTGCGAACATTTGAGTCCAGAACTTGGTCTCCTCCCCTGTTTGCTGTGGAGCCTAATGCAGTGTTAGTACTCAGTACATGTCAGGTACTCAAATAATAAAGGCAGAGAGCTCTTGTGCTTATCCCTGGGCTTTGCAGCCGGCAAGCTGATGCTGAAGAGTAATTTTCATTCTCTGGCTCCAGCTGTGAGCAAGCCACATGAAATTGTTTTCTGTCAGTTAGGAATTTGTAGAAAGTATTCAGTCTTCCCAATTGCTGAAACAGAGGTGAATGGAAGAAGCAAGCATAGGACACGGCTATTGATCAAATGTTGGTTCCACTGCTTTGTGCCGCACGACACTTTGCCCTAATAGTGGAGTCACTGGATTCTGTATGGTGGGTTTATGTGCTCCAGTTATGTCACTTTCTAGGTGGAGAACCCTTGAAGTGGGACCAACTCAATCTTGGTTCTCCTTTAGTTATTATCCTAGGATCTAGCACATAGTAAATGCTTAATAAATAGTGGGTGAATGAATAATGACTGAATGAATTCATTGATGTGTAAATAAGTGAATAATGAAAAGGTACATCCTGCAATATTCTGAATATGAACATTTTCTAGGCTTTCAGGAGAAGCAGTTCAGGCTTCATCCTGTCGAAGCAGCCTAATTCTCTTAATTATGTGAGGACCTTACTCCTGATCCTAAGCTTATTTTCCTTTCATCCTACATTCCTTTTATTTTCTTTTTACCTTACATCCATTTTCTCATTTACTTATTTCCATGTGTCACATATTCAGCCTCAAATCTTGCTTTAGGACAAGTTGGAATACAAATGGGTAAAAAAGTCTACTGATCCCTAGACAGACATGTGGTTCCAAGCCTCTGTCTTTGTTAATGATTTTGTTCCCTCTGTCTAAAATACCCAGGTCTTTTGTACTTCTCCTGCCCTTTAGGGGCCTGGAAAACTCTAGGACACATATATATTAGATAAGCAATCTATGTTGCAAAGAATAGCAGTTCACTCAAGTTACCTCAAATAAAAGGAGAAGGTAGATAAAGAGGGAAGGTGTGTATGTCGGGGGTTGTGGGTGGGTATTATAAATACGTAGATAGCCTAGAATTGGAATTGGAAAACTACTGGTTCTAAAACAGATGTAAGTAGTAATTACTTTCTCCATATATCTCATGGCCTTTCTACTTCTCCTAGCAATTATGTTTCATTTCCTATTTTTGTTTTCCAACCAGCTAAGTTTTCTATGGTTTCTACTAAACGTCCTTTAGTGTGTTTCTAGCTTATTATGGCTACTCTGGCCTCTCTCTAACTCACAAGGATTTCCATCAATATCTCCATCCAACCGCCAGTACTCTCTGTAGTCCCGGTTCGTACTCTTGGAGAAGAAATCTGATAGATCCCAGCTCATCTGTTTATGCTAGGCTGCATCCAGGAGAAACAAGATCCTATACCTCTCTTAACAGCCAAAGCTGTGAGCAAGGCAGTTTTCCTTAGAAGGAGGTGTGATTTTTCCTTGGCTCCTTCAGTTCAAGGTATAACCTGCTTTATTCCAAAGTAACTTCTACACTGTTTCTGATAAATCTCTTTTTAATATATTCTGCACGAAGGGTCTCAGATTTTTTCCAGCCCAATGTATTCTTTAGGGCTGATATTTACATTACAAAAGGTTCTGTTCTTTACACAAGACTTTAGGGTATTTTTTTAAATAGCACATTTCTGCAATGAATTTTTAAAATGCAACATACTTTATACATAACTTTTAAAGAACTTGACATATGGGACTTATATTCTGGCCATGCTGGAGCCATTCCTGCTGAACTTGACATCCCACTGTAAACAACTCTAATCCTGGACACAATGTACGAGGCAACTGTTTGAGGCATTCCTTCTCAACAGTGATTCCAAAAGGAAGAAAAACACCCAACATGCGTTGTGTGTTTATCCTCACTTTCTGCCTGGGACAATTGTAGTTCAGGGCAGTAGATCCAAAGGAGAGCATGATGACACCAGTGAGATAACCCAGATGTTGGAATTAGCAGACAGTGACTTTAAAGCAGCCGTTTTAAATATATCTATAGACTTACAGAAAAATACCGAGTTAATGGATGGGGAATCTAAGCAGAAAAATGGAAACAATGAAAAAATATATATTGGAAGTGAAAAATGTGTAGGATGGGCCTAACAGCTAAATGTGAAGGTGGATCCATTGAAATTATCCAATATGAAGAGCAGCGAGAAACAAGATTAGAAAACAAAAAAGGACCTTAGAGACTTGTGAGAATATGTTATATATGTATCTGGGACCTATATATACTTGCAATCCCAGAAGAAAAGAGAGAAGGGAAAAATATTTGAAGACATAATGATAAAAAATATCTTAAATTTGATGGAAAACATACAGTATTATCAGAAGCTCAGTAAGCCCCAAGAAGGAGAAATACAAAAAAACAAACCAAAAAAAAAAAAAAACCCCACTACACCTAGGACCCTCATAGTCAAAATATTGAAAACCAAAGATAAAAATAAAACCTTGAAAGTAGCCAAAGACAAATGACACATTTCATACAGGAGAATAATGATATGATTATGGCTGACTTCTCACCATAAACAATAGAGGTCTGAAGACGATGAAATGGCATATTTAAAGCACTGAAAGAAAATTATTGTCAACCCCAAATTTTATATCCAGCAAAAATACCCTTTAAAAAAGAAGGATAAAATAAATATGTGTTCAGATAAACTAAAGCTGAATTTGTCATCAGTAAACCTTGACTATAAGAAGTATTATAGAGACCTGGCTGGTGTGGCTCAATGGATTGAGAATCAGCCTGCAAACCAAAGGGTCACAGGTTTGATTCCCATACAGGGCGCATGCCTGGGTTGCAGGCCAGGTACCCTGGTAGGGAGCGCCTGAGAGGCAACCACACATTGGTGTTTCTCTCCCTGTCTTTCTTCCTCCCCTCCCCTCTGTCTAAAAATAAATAAAATATTAAAGAAGCACTAAAGAATGTTCTTTAGGATGAAGAAAAATAATACCTGATGGAAGCTCTGTCTATAGTAAGGACCAAAGAGTACTAGAAATGGTAAATATCTGGATAAAGACAAAAGACTAGCTTTTTTTCTTCTATTACTTTTCATAAAAGACATACGACAGCTTAAAGCATAAATAATACCATTGTAAGGTGGGGTTTATGCTGTACGTAGAAACAAAATACATAACAACAGTAGGACAAAGGGTGAAGTGGTTGTGGTAAATGGAATTCAAATGTTGTAAGTAGTAAAATAGGAAGTTGTGAAATAGGAAGTTGTATGGTATCTATTTGTTCTTAGTAGACTATGGTAAGTTTAGGATGCATATTATAAACCTTACAGCAACCACTGAAAGGCACAGTTAAAAAGCCAATAGAGAAAATAAAACAAAATACTAAAAAAACCCTCTCATTTAACACAAAAGAAGGCAGAAGATGAAGAGAGGAACAAAAGCACATGCAAAAATAGAAAACAAAGAGCA
>PVKM010026363.1:0-19403 GCA_004027735.1 Carollia perspicillata | reverse complement strand
TAAATATATAAATATATAAATATACAAGATGATCCTACTCTTTCCTCAAATACACATATATTTATATATTTATTTAAAAAGTAAGGAGAGAGTGAGAATCATCAACTTTTATTCAAGGCGTGAAACACTTCATGGGGGAAGAAGTCATAAAACAGACCATGGATTATGAGGAATGCTCTTCAACCAGAAGCACAGGAGATTTTTAAAAAAGAATCCATAAATAGGGGAAGCCTGGGAAAATATATTGAAGACACAGAGTAATGATGGTTAGTTTTGTGCACTAACTTCCACTGGCCATGGATCTCAGATGAAACATTGTTTCTGAATGTTGTCTTTGGGAGTATTTCCAGATGAGATTAGCATTTGAATCAGTGGGCTCAGTACAGTAAACTGTCTTTCCCAATGTGCTTGGGCATCATTCGATCCATTAATGGCCTGAATAGAACAGAATGCAAAGGAAGGAGGTATAATCCCCACCCCCGCCTTTTTTTTTTCCTCACTGAGTGAGCTAAACGTTCCAACCTTATTTTCTCTGTACCTTGAATGAGGATTTAAAACCATGGGCTTTCCTGGTTCTCAGGCATTCACATGTGGACTGGACTACACCACTAGTTTTCCTGGGTCTTCAATTTATAGACAGCAGATTTCAGGAATTTGCAGCCTCCAAAAATAAATGTGCCAATTCCTTACTATAAATCTATTGGTGTTGTTTCTCTGGAGAACCCTGACTAATATAAGGATAAGATTATTAGAGGTTTCTGTGTTAATTATTCTGAAAGGAGGGGGAAAATGCATACAACTGTTGCAGCTGATCAGACTTTAGCCAGTTGTTTTGACAATGAGAACCCAAGGAAAAGGGAAAAAAATGTCCCAAACAATACGAGTAAGGTTTGCTGACAAAAAAAAAAAATACAGAAAAAATTAAATAAGGACTATGTTTATATTTGTGAATATTCAATGTCAGGAGGATAATACAAGTATGTATGATACTGAAAATAGTAATTAAGATAGAAAAATAAGATAATGCAAAATTTAAATATAACATGCCATGTAATTTTATATATTAGTTAATATAAAATAATTTTAAGGTATAGGGGTTAAAAAGTTCAGAAAATAATTATATGTTTTTCTAAAGTGGATTTAAAGAAAGGAAGCTTTTTTTATTTTTATGTAGGTTACCGCTGGAAAACAAAGATTTTAACTAAGTATACATTTAGGCAAAAGCTAGTTACCTTCATCTTATGCACTTAACAGTATCCCCTTATACCAGAATTCAACAATTTAATAATTCATTGATGATTTCTATACAGCCAAAGCACAGATGCAGACTCATGAGCTGACAACAAAAATCACAAAATTAACAATTTATGTCATTTATTTGATGAACCAATTTATGAAGCTAACAGTATACAAAGTCACAGGGCCCTAACTATTATTCCAATAGAGCTAATCCAAAACTCTAAATCTTCAGTCTTTTATATTGGTTGATCTGACAGAAGATCATTTAATTTGACTACTTGATCTGCTCCTAAAAATTTGGAAATTACGCATGAGCAAACACTAGGAGGCATTATCTGCTATTGACCTCATACAATATAAATAGAAACACATACTCAAAATATTGAAACAAACTCTCTCTCTCACACACACACACACACACATGCAGTATAAAAAATTATGATATCTTTCCTTGAACTCTGTGTCTTTTAGTCATTCAAATTAATAATTTAACTAATTATTTTCTAACGATTTTATTTATTTTTAGACAGGGGAAGGAGGGAGAAAGAGGGGGAGTGAAATATCAATGCGTGGTTGGTTGCATCTCACATGCTCCCTACTGGGGACATGGCCATGTATGTGGGGGAGGGGTCCAAGAGGGAACAGTGCCACTTGCTATGCTCTTGGCTGGCTTTCAGTCACTTCCCCTGCTACCCACAAGCAAATTGGGCACTTCTGGTGCTGATTCACAGGTGGGTGGTTTTGTCTACTTTCTAGGATCCTGTGGGTCTCTCCAACAAACTCTCCTGTGAGGCTGTGAGTTTCAACCCCCATAGATTTTTACAGTCAGAGATTTTGAGGCTTTATTTCTCCATACTGGAAACTTGGGTTGCACGGTCTGTCTCACTCCCCAGTTGTTCCTCTTGGTTTATCTGCACACAAATGTGGAATCTCTCCATCTACCAGCTGCTGCTTCATCCAGTCCTCCAGCTGCCACCTTGCCTGTTCCTCCAGCCACTGCCTCTCTGCCCCTCTTACTGGTCTGGATGAGTGTTGCTTCTTTAACTCCTTGGTTGCTGGGCTTCCATACAGTTCAATTTTCTGGCAGTTCTGGTTATTTTTTGTTTTTCAATCTGTTATTCTTCTTTTGGTTGTGCAAGGAGGCAAAGTGTATTTACCTACAACTCCATTTTGGCCAGAAGTAGTAATAAATGTAATTGTTGATTGAATTGCATTCCTAATCATGGATTCAATATTAAATGCATTACAGTGATTACCAAGAGCATAACATTAAAACAAATATACAACTATAAACTCTGACTCTACATTGATCACTGGATTCATAGTCATTCCTGGCTCTGAAGTACATATGCACCTACACCAAACCAAAGATTATACATGGTGTCCTTAGGTTAGTTTGTTTATTAGATCTATGCCCCCTTTTAATCTCTGTTAATCCAACTAACAGCTTGTTATTTGGGGGTTTGCTCTAGAACCGAAAGCATATTTCAAAACAATCCATTTTTTCATGATATTTGCCTATCATTCCTCTGGTTTTGGATGAAGTCTACTTAAGAGACATACTTTTCTTATTCATTGTTCTTTTCTTAACCCTTTAGGTCAACATTTGGGCTATGCTTGTATACTTTTAACTATCGCCTAAACAGTTTCTTTCATGCTAAATAAAGAAATTCTGGATCCTGTAATGAAATCAACTCCTTTGTATTATGGAAAAAGGAAACATGTTTATATATATATACTAAAGGTTATACAAAATGCTACAGTAACTAGTTAAAATATACAATCAAATTCTCAAGTTGTTTTAGCTATGTCACAAATCCCAGAATTCTCCTTTTTTTGACAAGTAAACGCACCTTTTTTTATTTGTTAAAATGCCAAGCAATTCCTACATCATAGCACAGTGCTAGATGCTAGTAAATACTTGCCCAGTGATTCATAATTAATATATAATCAGATACCCTACTAATGGACATGTTTATATAAATATGATAGGGGTGCATTTTCAGAAATCTGCACATTTCTTTCTTTTTTAAAAAAATATTTATTTATTTTTAGGGAGAAGGGAAGGAGAAAGAGAGGGAGAGAAACATCAATGTGTGGTTGCCTCTCCTGCACACCCTACTGGAGACCTGACTGCAACCTAGGCGTGTGACCTGACTGGGGATCAAACCAGCGACCCTTTGCTTCACAGGCCAGCACTCAATCCACTGAGCCACACCAGCCAGGGCATGGACATTTCTTATTATATAACACAGAAACAAACAAAATGTCTATGCTAAGCCATGTGATACCTGCAGTGTAGGTAATATTAAAATAAAATGAGTTTTTATCACTTTCCAACTGAACTAGTTACTCCATTAAGGAAGATCAAATTGCTTATCTTGCAGTGATTGATTACCAATTAACTGTAGAATAAGCTAGCAAAAATTAAGGGTTCGAAAATGCCTGGAAGTTTACTCAGACATCCTTATATTAAATACCAAGGTCTGTAGCATAAATACTCCCATGAAAATTGTTTTTAAAAAATGTTATAGATGCCACATGAGGTGGTAATGGTATTCTGACAAAGTAGGAAACCTTAGTAATTCTGTAGTGAAACTGAAAGTGACCTTGTAAAGAGCCTGCATTAAGCCATTTCATAGAATTAAGGTTTTCTGATATTCTTTACTCTTGTCACAATTTGACATCAAGTTGCATCAAGTCAAATGAAACTGTGTGAACAGCCATCCCTCAAATATTAAATTCCATCTTCTCTCCTGCCTCCAGGGCATGAAATAGCTGCCTGTTCCCTACTGTGTGGAGGTTTCTTTGTCAGGTTGCAGGTGGGGATTGATTACTTCTGACTCTCACAGCACTTCAAATTTTATTATGTTTCTGATAGTCCTCAAATAACAAATATTTCTCTATTCAGGCCTAATAAAGTTAGTAAAGATCATTAGGATTAAATGTTTCCAAGACGTAATTTGTTTTAAGTGTTCCCACATGTGGCCTAGTATACATACAACTTCTGAAAGGGCAGCTCCTGAGCGGATTCTCCAAATCCCAGGAGGAAGTTCGTGCAGCATCTGCAGCCTAAACTGTGTTGGTTCCAGCAAGCTCCCTGCCCTTCACAGATGGTTATCTGTTGTGTCACCCCTCGGCTTTATCAAACAAGTACGTCTATTTTTTAGAAACTTTCAAAATGGCAACAGGTCTCCAGGACCTAAAACCACTTAGTAAACTAAAATTCTACTTTTATCTCTGGTTTTACTCAGCTAATAATTTTATGATGTTTTTAAAAATTAAATTTGTTGGAGTGGCATTGGTTAATAAAATTATATATGTTTCAAGTGTATGTTTCTAAGATATATCATCTATATATTGCAGTCTGTGCCCACCACCCAAAGATATGTTATTTTATATTTTTAGGCCCTAGAAATATTAGCACATAAGCACAAAATATTTATATTCAAGGTAACTTTGGAGAGCTGAATGTGTATGGAGTAAATGTTGGAAAGGATTCACCTGAGGTAAGCTGGTGATAATACTTCAGAAAGGCTTTTCCATTTCTACTTGCCTGATGGATGCAAATCAAATCCCCTGACCTTAGGAGAGTGATCATAAAATGTAATCAAAGTTTCCAGATCGAAAGGTGCTCTAAATGGTTCAGTAGGCAGTTGCATCAATGCTGTAAAGCATCATGACTGCTAACATAGGTCATGTTTCAGGAAAACAAGATGAAAACCTTTTACTTTTAAAAGAAATTTGATCAAGTCCCAGGAAACAAATAACAGCTATATTCATATGGCCTCCAACCCCAAGGAACTCCAAGCAATTTGTAGGTTTTCAATGTAATTAACCTCCAGAGTATTTCTGTTACATATGTTTAAGAGCTGGTTGCAAATATTATCGTAATATTTTTCAGGAAGAGAAATCTGAGAGTTAGCATCTGTAGTGACTTAACTCAAGATTACAAACAAAATATTAGTATAGGTTTTTAAATATGACCCATTTCTTTCTTGCAAGAAGTTTAAAATATTTTGCGCATTGGCGGGAAAGTGTCTCTAAACTTACTACTGAACAAAAGAAGCAATCGGCAATGTGAAAAGCAATTAGTAGCCTATTTGACAAGGTTATAACTTCCAAATTACCAATTGTTTAAAAGATTACTAGTATGTGACTTCCTACTTTTCCCAAAACTGCATTCATTTAAATCTGATGTCTTTATCTGGGAATTCCTGTCTGAATTAGCCAGGTTGAAGTGTGTGTGTGCACAGAATCTTTGAAATGAGAGGTTTTATTAAATATATTGTGTGTATACAGTTTTACAGCCTCTCTCTACCTCTCTTTATTTGCTCTCTTCTACCTCCCCAAAATATAAATGATTATACCAGGAAGAGGCTAAATTGCAGGTTATATTTTTAAATAGTCTTCAGGCTTTGGTGGAGGACACCATATGTGATTTCCCAGGGGAAATATAATCCATCAAGTTTATTGAATGAGATGTTGGAGGAACCATACACAGGGAAGAGTGGTCAGATGTGGCAGTGAAGCCAACATTGGTTCTTTCTCAAGAAGACAAAAGTAGAAGAGTCCCTGTTACCAACCTCTTATCTATTATTAATTTAAGTAAAAAAACCAACACTTTTTGTATTGACTACCACAGCAAACCAGAAAAGATACTATGAGTTAGAAATAGAAAGAAAATCAGTTGAAGTCAGTGTCAAGACAAACAAGCAGCAAATGTAATCCATTGCAGTGCGGTTTTAAGTGCTATCATGAGAAAAGAGCTAGAAAACAGGTAATGTCCTGGACTGAGCCAGGTTCCTCAGAGCAGTATGTGAAGCCCTTAAGCCCTGTGTGACTTCATTTGGAGATTCATCCCTTAAGGAGATAATTAAGGTAAATGAAGTAATCACATGTAAATGATCTGATAGGACTGGTGTCCTTGGAAGAAGAGGAAGAGACAGCAGAGATCTCTCCGCACACCCACAGAGGAAATGCCACGTGATGACGGAGCAAGAAGGTGGCCATCTACAAGCCGGAGAGGGAAGTCTGACCAGAAAACAGTTCTGACGGCACCATGGTCTTGGACTTCTGGCCCTCAGAACTGAGTTGTTTCAGCGACCTAGTTTGCTGATTCTGTTATGGCAGTCCAAGTTAAGATAAATAGAGGACAGATATACAGATAGGAAACAAATTCAGAGAAATGCTATCTACAGATATACCCCAAAGCTATAGGGAAGAGCAAACACTTGAATGAGGTCTTAAAAGATAAATTAGGAGGCCTTCCTAGTTCAATATTTTCTCATGCAGTTTTGTGTTCATGTTATTCTGAAAATAAATAACAACATTTTTAACAAATGAACTTCTCTTTTTCTTTCTTATCAAATTTATTCTGATTGTACCTCAAGCTTTTCTCCATACTACAGTGCCAACGTCCTTCAAACTAAAACTCCTCCATTTGGGTCTAAATATCCACATCTCTTTGTGTTGAAATTCTGAGACCTGCTGTGCTTCTCACCTGCACTTCCAGTGAAACCTTGCTGCTTAGGTCTTCTCTCTATTTCTAAAAATTAATTATTTCTATCATCTTGGCACAAACAGTACTGCTGTTACTACTACTAATAAATTTATATGTCTATCAGTACACAGGACTTTCATGTATTTTTATTGTATATATTACCTAAAGCACTACTATTATGCAAATACCTTTCATCAGATTTTAAATGGGAAAAAATAAAGATTTAGAGAGCTAAGTGATTTGCTAAAGTCACTCAGTTATTATGTTTGTTGAGTAGAACAAGAAACAGCTTCTGAATTGAAAGTCTGTTTTCTTCCAGTGTATACTTACTGTTTGAGCCCAAATGGCCAGCATGCATTTATCTACTCTACTTCTATTAAGAGCCCACAATCTTTGTTTGGCAACACATGTCTGCAGTTCTCAGTTTGTATGTTTGAATGGAAGGCAGCCTAGGGTTAGTTCAGTCACTGGATTCCTTTACTTTGGCTACACAGATCGGTTTACAATTGCTCCACGAGACCCATTTGTTGCTAACCCCAGGGTTTTGTTGAAGTATCTTGAAGAGGTGTATGTTCTCTTCCTTTAAACCTGAAACAAGAGCAAATGAAATGGGAATGGCTGCACCCACCGCATCACTGTGGGCAGCACAAGCATGAAAGTCGTATGGCTTTCCAGCCAAGTCAAACACAAGGACTGAGAAACCAGGCCCTGAGAACATCGTTTGACCAGTGAAGACATTTCTACCTGATGTTTGAAACTATGCAGAGTCTGCTTCAACATTACCTAGCCTACTTTTGTTGATGTAAGTCAACACAATTTTATTTTCTTGGTTAATCCAGTTTGAGTTATCATATGGATTTGTCACAACATAAAATCCTACTGAACAAATTTCTCCTGAAACAACTATCTGGGAAGCAAGCCCTACAAATGGCTATATTAACCTATGAAAGTATATTTGAGTTATGAGCCTCCTTATTAAGATTATATAGCAACCCCAAAACACAAACACAGTGTTAGCATCTCAAAGCTGTGTTAATAAACATAGGCAGTAAAATTTCAGATATCTAATGGAGCAATATTTTTGCCTATATATCTCTTAGGGCAAGAGGAATAAAGGAGAAAAAATAAACAAATGGGACTGCATGAAACAAAAAGCTTCTGCATGGCTGAGGAAACCCTCACCAAAATGAAAAGGGAACAAGCCATATGGGAGAACATATTTGCCAATGATACATTGGACAAGAGTTTGATCTCCAAAATATATAAAGAACTCATACTACTCAACACCAGGAAGACAAAAAAAAAATTAAAAAATGGGCAAAGGACCCGAATAGACACTTCTCCAAAGAGAACATACAGATAGCTCATAAACATATGAAAAGGTGTTCAACATCACTAAGTATCAGAGAGTTGAATATTAAAACCACAATGAGATACCACTTCACACCTGTCAGAAAGGCCATCATTGATAAATCAACAAACAAGTGCTGGCGAGGATGTAGAGAAGAGAACCCTAGTACACTGTGGTGAGAGTGCAGAATGGTGCAGCCGCTGTGGAAAATAGTATGGAATTTCTCCAAAAAAATTAAAATGGAGGTGCCTTTTGACCCAGTGATTCCTTTGTAGATAATGTACCCTAAGAATCCTGAAACACCAATTCAAAAGAATTTATGCACCTCTGTGTTCATAGCAACACTACTTACCATAGCCAAAATTTGAAAACAGCTTAAGTGCCCATCAGTAAATGAGTGGATCAAAAAACCACAGTACATTTACATAATAGAATACTATGCAGCAGAAAAAAAAGGAACTTCTGCCTTTTGCAACAGCATAGATAGAACTGGAGACAATTATGCTAAGTTAAATAAGTTAGTTGGTGAAAGACAAGACAATTATATGATCTCACTTATAAGAGGAATCTAATGAACAAAATGAACTGATGAGCAAAACAGAACCAGAGGCATGGTATCATGGAATAAATTGACAGCTGTATGAGGGGAGGGGGGGAAGGTGGATGTGGTGGGGGTGGGCTGGGTGGAGGGGACAAAGTGGGGGAGATAGGATCTCTATAATAGCATAAACAATAGAAAATAAAAACAGTTACTTTGGTTTACAGGCATTATGTGAAATGTGGCCTCCATAAAAGAGAAATAAAGAACTAAATGAAAGATAAAATGGTCTAGAGTATGATTTTAAGAATTACAGCAGGGGCAATTTTAAGTGCAAAGACAAAAGTGATGAAAAATTACTAAGAACCTAATATGAGTAAAGTGAGAAGGAAGCTCAATAAAGGAGATAAGGGGTCAAAGATTACAGAGTCTAAGTTCAAAACAAACTGGTTTGTTTTCTATGGTAGGTGGCTACTAGAAGGATAATTTCATTCTCTCCCACAGCTAGGGAACTTGAGGACTCATTCTGGTGGAATACAGGGAGCAAATTAAGGACAGCTAAGGAGTGATTTATTGAGCAAAGGCTACTGAAAAGACTATTCTGAACTTCAGCTAACATAGCTATAGAGGAGTCACCAAGGTTTAGAGTGATAGCAACTTAGGTCTCTGAGGAAAAACCCCATTGAGAATAAAATGGCATACTTATCCTTGCATTCTCAGTACTTAGGCTGATAGTAGCACAAACAGTGACTCGACAGTATTTTATTGACTAAATAAATAATTAAAAGGAATGGAAGCTTCCCTTTAATTAAAACTTTTAAGAGACCTAAAAAAAATCAAATATATAATCTGGGACACAAGAAGCGAACATTTTATCTAGAATGATTGCCCTAACATTAAATGCTTATAGAAAGTGATGCAAAATGGATAGAAAAGTGGAAAGAATGGCTACCTGTAAGGATCCATGTAATGTTTTAAATGTACAGTTAGTTGGTTAAGTACTTCACCGAATACCCTATATGCATGTGATTTTTGTTATGAACCCTCACATTATAGATATAATTTGTTCTTTATTCAAAAAGACTGGGTATGCCAATATATTCCGAATTATTTGAGAGAATTCCAGGACCCATGAGGCAAGCAGGGTCAGAGAAATGCTGAGATTACAAGGACATGGTCTAACCATTAGTTTAAGCCAAAGAAAGTTAAACGTGAGGAAGTAGAGAAATTAATCCTATTGAGGAAGCACAATGATTGAAAGCTGCCTGGTTTTGTTTATTTATTGTTTTATATAATAAATTAAGGACAATATCTAATCTACCTAAGAAAACAAACTGTTTTCAAGAACTTTATTTGGGCCTTTTTCATATACACATAATACTATGCTAATTTTAAATGAGTCTCAGCTTTTCACTTAAACATGCCAGCAGGAAGTCTACTTGGCAATACTTTCATGGATGTTTTGCCAATTACTCGATGTACTTGAAAACAACAAAACTGCTTTCTATAAAAAGCATCATATAATTCAAACTTTTCAATGATCCAGAAGGGGTTCCCTCTCAATTACTCTGAATGAGTAAATTTTTGCTGTATTCTTTCCACATCAATTTTTGAGTTCCACTGTGGTCTCAGGAAAGAATTCAAAAAACATTAAACAGGGGCTGCTGAATCTGCTAAGACATTTTGGCTTGTCTCCCGGGGCTGTTGTTGGCAAATTCAAATTCCCTCTGCATGTGTTGTCCTAATCGATTTCTCCTTCACTGGACCCTTCCACGCTTCTGGAGTAGAGGACCATTGCTATCTTCTAGCATCAATACCTTGTATTTTTTTAAATATTTTATTTATTTTTAGAGAGAGGGGAAGTGAGGGAGAAAGAGTGGGAGAGAAACATCAATGTGTGGTTGCCTCTCATGTGTCCCCTACTGGGGACCTGGCCTGCAACCCAGGCATGTGCCCTAACTGGGAATCGAACCGGCAACCCTTTGCTTCACAGGCCCACGCTCAATCCACTGAGCTACACAAGCCAGGTAATACCTTGTATTTATTAAGCACTAACAATATATTACAGGCATCAGACTATTGTCTCATTTAAAAACCCTTTGTGCTGGGCATTAGTCTTATCTTTATATTCCAGAGGAAGAAGCTGGTATGAAGGGTTAATTAACTTCCCCTGGGTCAAACAACAGTATACTGGAGAGTCAAGATTCAAATCCAGGTCTATGTGACTCGAAATCTGTAGTCTAGAGAAAAGAGTAGCAAATCCATGATCTTAGGCCATTTGAGTTGCTACCACAAAACACCTCAGGTGTTTCTACTTCATACCCTTAACACCAGAAATCTATTTCTTGCAGTTGTGCAGGCAGGGAAGCTCACTATTGTGGCGCACCTGATCACAATCTGGTGCAGGCCCCTCCCAGGCTGCAGACTGCGTCCTCACATAACTAGAGAGGCCCTTGTGTCTCTTTTGTAAGTATACTAACCCATATATCAAGGCTCCAACCTCATGGCCTAAATACCTCCAAAGTCTCTACCTGCTGATATCATCACATAGGGCATTAGAATTTTTAACATATGAATTTTGATAGAATACAAACATTCAGACAACAGCATCCTCTACATGTTTTTAAGTCTCATTAGAACACAGCCATGCCTACTTGCTTATGTATTATTTATGGTTGTTTTTGCTTCATAACCAACAGAGACCATATGGTCCATGAAGCTCAAAATATTTACTATCTGGCCTTACACAGAATAAATTTTGCCAACCCTCACTTCAGTGCCTATATCATTAAGCTATCTTTTCTCTAGTACTCAGTACTATCATCCAAACTATTTTTCACCTTGAAGATGAATTTCATTAGCATTTCAGCAGTGATGATTAACCGGTAGTGAAGAGTCAGTCCGTAAATGTAGAAACAGTCCTTGGGGCAATCGTCATATAATTCTAGAAAGGTCATCATTTTGATGATACAACTGCACCTTGAAAAATTCCAACAATTTAGTTTACATTTCTTTGATGCATTCTTCCAAGTTTGATTACTCTTTGTAGTGACTGAAAAAATCAGTTTAAGCATAATCTATTTAGCACTAATTAAATGGAAAATCATATCTATAGCATAGAAGACATTGTCTGGGATATTGACCATAAATGAATAATACACAGCAAAGTGTTGTCGGATTCTCATTTGAAAATTTTCAAATAGCAGTTTTGTAATGGATAAAATGTCCAATATTTCAAATGTTCTTTTCTAAATGCTAGATAAACAAGTGTGATTTGAGGACAGTGGCAGCTGGAGTGAACTCAAGGAGACAAAGGCAGTTTGAGATGGGTGATTTAGAAGGTTGTTAAGTGTATGAAGTAGAAATGGAAGCTTTGGACCTTCAATGAAAAAAGACATTTTGCAAAGTTTAAATAAGAACTTTAGTAAAGGTATGTTGTTCCAAAAGCACACTTCAAGTGAGAAATAAAACATCCCATTCTATAAAGTAAAAGACTTTTATTTTTTTATCAAAAGTCATTCCATTTCATATTTTCATGGTAACCTATGTACTGCTTTCAATAAACTCTCAATCCTTAAGAAATGTTTTCCATTTAAAATTTTACATTTGTTCTACATTTGTTTAATTAATGAAAATATTTGACATCAATTAGAGTATTGTAAGCTTTACTATTGATCCTGTTAAAGAAAAAAAAAGAAAGCCACTGATGCAATACAAGCAACTGCTTTCTCAAGCCAAAATTGATTGAGAGCGTTCCCTGTATAAAAATGAAATGCATTTCTGTGGATGCACTGACGCTTCACCATCTGTCCAACATCTCAGATTTACTCTCCCAGATAACTTCATATTTCACCCTGCAGTCCCTAAAGAAACATCACTTTAAACAGGGCCACATGGAGAAATACACTTCAATAACATTTGAAGGTCTTGCATTTAGCTGCAAGGGCCTCTATCCTAAATGACTGATGTGTCTAGAGAGAAGCTCCATTTGAAGTTATGGAAATGGGGAGGAGCAAATGCAAGGGATGGAATGTATAAAAGAAACAAAATGATGGCAGTAAAAGACATAGGGATTTACAGATAAAGGCAAAAGATGCTGGCAGCCATCTATCAGTCTGCCTTGATGAAATAGGTATTGGAAATTAACTCGGGAACCCTATGAATTACATTCAATCCATGCTCTGGGCTAAGCACTTGTCAATTTCAGCTGCTATTGCAACCTATTACTTACAGACTACATGGCTGGCAAGCTAATAGCACTGGATAGTGTTAAAGAAAATAGGAGAATAAACTGAACGTAGCAAATCTTGTCACAGAGCATGCCTTTCTGAAGACCAGGGTGAACATTCGAATCCTCAATTGGTCACTTGCTCCTAGGTGAGCACTTAACCTTAGTATCATCATTTTGTCTAGGAAGAGCCTTCCTGAAGGATTAGTCATCAATCAGTTAGGGAGCTGGGACCTTTTTCCTGGTGTTTTCAAGGTCTGCGGGGAACAAAAGTGTTTGGAACTTAAATGTTTTTCAAGTTGTCTCCTTTTTTCATAGTTGCATTCTGAAGTCAGCTGCTGTCACTATTTGGTGTGAGTTTCAAATAAGACCAGTCCTAGTGCTTTATGTTATTTTCCTTTTAATTATCAGTTATCTCCACGTTTACCTAGGCAACATGTAATTCTTATCCTTAAAAACAAATTAAGGGTGAGGTTTTAGTTTGTATTGTACTACAAAACTTAAATGTCTATTTCCCATTGACTCCGTATGTTTGAGTACCTTCAGTCTTATCTCATTTAAAAAGTGGGAAAGATGCATCGGTACAACGATTTCTTTCTTTAAGATGAGCTCCACCAGCCTACCAGATCTATATTGCGTTTTTCAACTGATGAGCTTGTCTAACGTTGAAATATTTTAATAAGCATGCACATTCAGGGTAAATGTCAGCCAGAGCGATATTCTGACTAACAGATGCTAGTGGGTATAGGGAGGCGGAGGGACGTAAAAGCACTGAAAAATCAAGCAAGGCCAAATTAGAACAAATGTTTGTCAAGTAAAAAGGGCAACTCTTCATCTGATTGAAGGGATTTAATTAGAAAAGTCACAGAGAAAAGCTGTCTCAAAAATACTGGTCCCATTCTCTTTAGATAAGCTAATGAACCTCATTGAACTTTGCAGAGAAATGCTGAACCAATAATACAAGGGAGAAAGAATTTATAATATGTGCCGCTGTGGCTCTTCCATTCAAGAAGGTCAATTGCTGTGCCACTCCAGGTCACAATAAAGAAGCGCTGTGGCAATTTACCTTCCAAGTCTCCTTCCGAGTAGCCAGCTAGGGAAATAGAATGGAGAAAATATTTGAAAAAAATTCCCTTTTCATAATAATAAAATAAGTTTTATTGTTAAGCAGCAAATCATAAAATATAAATCACATATTTTACATACCAAATCACCTACGAAATATATATTCTACATTGATTATCATCTAATTCCATCCTCAGTAATTTTCTCCTCCAATAACAAAAACCTATTAAATGACTTTTTTTTCTGTATTAGTGAAGGTGATCTCGGATGTATGAAAGAATACTGTGTATAAAGTTTGTAACAGTGATTGTATAAGGAAGACAAAAAATCCCAGAAAAAGCTAGATATGAAAAAATTTGAAGTAGTTTACAAATTGTACTAAAAGAAAAGAAGACTCTAAACTCTTCTGATTGTTTAATGCTTCAGTGGCTTTATTTGTCAGGTTCATTTTCCTTACTGGTTAGCCTTTTGCAGAGAATTCATGTCTGGTATTGAACTTCTTGGGAGAGTAATAAAACACATGTGGAATAGAGGAGCATGTGGAATTAAATTACAAAATGCTTAGAGTGGAGCTTTTCTGATATGGGACATTTACCAAATACCTTTAGGAAAGTTTCTTTTGGTATCTGGCATAAGTAAATACAGGGGCTACACATAAAATGTATTAATCAAAGCTTTCCTAATCCACTTAACACCTCATGGGAGAAATAAAAAAGAAAAGATGTAGTGGTAATAAGGTCATAAGTTAAAACCATGAAGTTAGTAGTCACCATTGTCATTTTCAAATGTCTATAAAATACACACAGATATAAATACAAACACATACACACACACATAACCAACCATACATACTCCAGAGAATCCTAAACAGAAAGAAATTGGATTATTGTATTCTATTAACTTTCATATTTTCCTGTAGGCATAGAGAAAAATTATTTTATTAAAATTGCTACACATATTCTGACTCAACACCAGAAAGTATACAGTATTTCATACAAACGTGGTTATTTTGCCTTTGGTGGAGTGGAGGATGTCAGAAGAATCATTATCAAATCTCATTGTATTTACTTAGAATCGAATCTTTGGATCTGATTCCATAGGTCTGATACCCTTCAGATATTAAATGAAATTATTTTCCACTACTTGGCCCCAGGTGGGAAATTAGACTTTATGTTTATCCACAAAACCCCATCTGATGCTTTATAATAGGTAAACTACTAGAGTTTTAGGGAATTTCTTCCACTCCTCTGAATCAGTGATTCTCACCTGGGAGTGATATTGCCCACTAGGGAGCAATTGAAAAAGACTGGAGATGGTTTCGGTGACCATAATTGGGAGGAAGGGCACTGTAGGCATCTAGTGGGCAGAGGCCAGGGATGCTGCTAAATATCCTACAGTGCCCCCACCCACAAAAGTAAATTATCCAACCTTAAATGTCATAGTGCCACTTTTGAGAAACTCTGCCATCTAACTTATGAGTGTAAGATGTTTTCCTGGCCTTGCATTTTCCAACATCTCTCTACAGTCATACATACAATTGTTTCTGTGGCAGCCAAATTGTTTTTATCCAAGAAATTTGCATATACTGCCTTTTTCTGTCTTTACTGACAACACAGAGTTGAGCCTAGAGGTACACTAGAGCTAATTAATCAGCATGTGTGATTTTTTCTTGATAGCATGAAGCCATTAATCTAGAAATGCCAGTGTGCTGAGGCATGGGGGTAGATTGGAGGGTGGAGATGGAAGGTATTGGAAACAAATGTTATCCACTATGCCCCCCTTCCTGAGATCATTACAGAATTGTAGGACGTCTCAAGGAGTTTGAATCAACAGCTCTGCTGAGCTTGTCCTGCAATATTACCTCCTCTCTAGAAAAAAGAGAAAATAGATGAAGTAACTGTAAGTAGAAAAGCAATCAGGTTTAGCTACCTCCAATTTCTGACTTAAAGCCAAAATTTTAGTAGATTTTATTTATAATTTATGAAGTGGTAACTTGAATGATTTATTTACTTAAAAGCCACTGTATAAAGGAAAGGCTATTCCAATCATTACTACATCTTGGAACTAAAAATAATCACATCACCTGAGAAAGAGAAACCACATTTGTTTTACATCCTAATTTAAATCTACGAACATGTGTACTCTTTGATAGCAGATATTATTGCATATTGCATATCATCATTCTTTTTTAATTCATGGCTCAATATAAGCATGAAATAATTCACTAGATCTTGGTTTTGGAAGGAGACTTAAAGACCACTTAATCTAACCTTGTAAGTAGTGATTTACCTTTTTCTTCTCTTTTTACTATTTCTGATGGATATAGAACAAGTCTTATCAGAAATTTTTAAGGAAAGGAGCTCACTCAAGATTAAATGAATCATAGTGTTAGAAAGAATTTAGTAAGTAATTTGTCTAACTACTCTCAATTTTATGTTTCTGAGAGAGAGAGGGTAAGGGAGGGTGACACACTGATGTGAGAGAGAAACATAGATTGGTTCCCTCTCATACATGTGAACAGGGACCTAGGCATGTGCCCTGACCGTGAACCAACCAGCAACCTTTCACTTTGTATAATGACACCCAACCAACTGAGCCATACTGGGCACTGCTCTCAAATTTTTAAGTCCTCTCTGCAAGATCTTTAATACTTACTTTCAGTGATTCCTTAATTCAAGAAATGTTATATGACTATAACTACACTAATTTCTCCCTATACCCTTCATTCATTACTTCAAGAATTAGTACTTAAGAGTTGGCCTGCTTCATGTAATTAAGTATTAGATTCTGGGATTAGAGTGGTAAAATAAAATAGAAACAATCCTTTTCCTCATGTAAGATTATTCTATTCATCAGAGACCTGCTTCATGAATATAAAACTACGACTGAATTAATATGTTATGGAAGAGAAGGACAAGTAATTGATATTTGAAAGAAGGCTTCCTTGAGGAAGTGATTTTTGAAACCCAACATCTGGGTTTCAAAGTCTGAGGAGACTCAGACTTTTCCAAGACCTCTAGCGATTATATAATACTACTTTATGTCAAACTGGTCTCTCTCTTTTGATTGTGACTTTATAGTTCGATTGGAAGAGAGCTTAAACCTTCTGATTCAAAATAATATCTATCTTTTATATGTCCCTTAAATGCCAGTCACCACGCTAATAACTTCAAATAAAGTTATCTAATTTTATTATCACAATAACTTTAGAGATAGTTATTATTTTCCCCCTTTACAAATGAGAAAACTGAAACTCAGGGATGATAAGTATTTCTTCAAGTTTATGTTGATTATAAATAAGTAAGCCAGAAGCATAACCCCATCCCCTAATGACATACCACATTACACTGTTTGAAACAGCCATAATATTCACCTGTAGTATTCCTCTGTCCACACTGGACTCTATCCGTTTCCCTTTCCCATTCCACATTTCACTGGTTTTTATAACTGTCATTATTCTCATGTTTTCCCTCTCCTCTCATTTAAACATTTAGCCATGTCCAGTGTTGCTCAGTTCGTTGAAACTTCATCCCATAACCGAAGGGTTGCATATTTGTTTTACAGTCAGGGCACACACCTAGGTTGCAGGTTTGATTCCTGATACTTGGTCTAGGTATGCACAATCCTCTGCATGGGTATGTGCAGGAGGCAACCAGTCAATGTTTCTCTCTCTGCCTTCCTCTCTTTCCAGAAACAATGAAAAAAAATGTCTTTGGGTGAGGGTTAAAAAAAGTAAACAATATTCAAAGTTGACCATAAACACTAGGTATGGTTTGAGGAGCATGGTGTAAATTGAACTACCATTGCTCTATTTCTAGACATTATATTCTCTTTAAGTCCTAATTCAGATTTCTATTCTAGTAGCTATACCACCTTGAGGATCATGTTAAATTTCCTGTCAACTGAGATCTTTGTCTTATTTTTAATACACTGTGATATTAAGCTATCTCTCCCGCTAACTGTACATTCGTACTACTTCACAAGATAGCTGTTGTTTGATTGCAGGGCATTTAAAGTTTTTACAAACTGTTCCTTATATCTGGAAAAATACGCCTCAGTGTACATGTCAATCATTACTTTGTCTATGGTCAAACATACCTATACATGTGACACTTGACAGTGAGAATAACAGCTAGCATTTTTCAGAACACTATAGTAAATGTTTTCTCATATCATCTCATTTTGTTTTTCATTATATTTTAGGAACTATGGGTTACCCCTATGAAATAACAGGAGAGTTTGCCACTAAGTTCCCATAACAAGCAACTATTTGATTTAGGAGTTAAAATGCCATCTATAGCTCCCTAACATGTGTGTAAATACAGCAACCACACCTATCTTTAGTTTTCTATTCTTTATTTCTTCATTAAACATTCACTGAATATAAAAGAGAAAAATAAGCCACAATATAAAACCTCTGAATCTTGTACTCAATTAAAAAAATACATCCCAGAAATATGATGTGATTCAATGACATGCTAAACATCATACAATGAAAAAACAAGGGGAGGGGGAATATTCTAAAGTAGACTAAAATCAAAATACCTTGCTTTCCTAAACTGATTTCTAAAAGATGAGAAGAGTTAGCTCAGTAATAAAGGGATAGGGAAACATCTAGTCATATACATGCAGAAGCCAGAGTGGGCAGAACCCTTTTTATGAATGGCCTTTTGTTCAATATCAGAAATTTAGGAAATAAAAAGAATTAAAACTAGACAAGTAAGCAGATGCCAAGTCATAAAATGTCTTATATGCCATGCTAAGGAGTTTGGACTTTATCGTGAAAGCTATGGGAGTCATTACAAGTTTTTGAAGCAAGGAAAAGACATGATTAGATTTGCATTTTAGAAAGCTCACTCTGGTAGCAGTGTAAATAATGGATTAGAGAAAAGTAAAACTAAAAACAAGGAATCCAGCCAGGAGGCTGTTATAGGAATCCAAACAAGACAAGATGAGGGCCTAAATTAAGGAGGCCACAATGAGGATATTAAAACTAGATAGATTCATAACTCAAGTAATATTTTGTAGGTAGAATCAACATGATTTGTTGGCTGAATAAAGGAAATGAGTAAGGAAGACTCAAGATCACCCTTGGCTTCTGATTTGTGTACTGCTATGAACTGAAAATAGCAGAGAGACAAAAACCGCAGTTAGAGTGGAAAAATAAATTTATTTTTTGACATTCTGGACTAAGATATATGTGGCACATCTGAATGAATCTGCTTGGGGGCAAAAGGTGTTTCCCTGTAGCTAAAGATAAATTTTGAGGGTGATCAATATACAAGTAGTAGATGAAGATATGACTCTGGATAAGAATGCTTATACTAATTATATCAAGTGATAAGAGAAGGCTGAGTACAAATATAAGAGGCACAACAATGCATGTAGAGAACTAACATGGGACATCAGGAAAGGAGGAAGACAAGCAGTATTTAGTAAACAAAATCAAAGACGAAAACTGTCTTAATAAAACTATCTT
>PVKM010026362.1:0-19386 GCA_004027735.1 Carollia perspicillata | reverse complement strand
GACTCCGAATAGCAGCTGCAATTTTGAGGAAGAAGAACAATGTAGGAGGGATCACAATACCTATACCAAACTGTATTACAAGGCCACTGTAATCAAAACAGCCTGGTACTGGCATAAAAACAGGCACATAGACCAATGGAACAGAACAGAGAGCCCAGAAATAAACCCAAGTCACTACAGTCAGTTAATATTTGACAAAGGGGGCAACACCATAAAATGGAGTAAAATAGTCTCTTCAACAAATGGTGTTGGGAGAACTGGACAGCTACATGAAAAAAAATGAAACTCGAGCACCAACTCACACCATACACAAAAATAAATTCAAGATGGATAAAAGACTTAAATGTAAGGTGTGACACCATTAAAATCCTAGAGGAGAACATAGACAGGAAAATCTCAGATATCTCACGCAGCAACATTTTTACTGATATGTCCCCCCTTAGCAAGGGATATAAAGGAAAGAATAAACAAATGGGATCTCATCAAAATAAAAAGCTTCTGCACAGCTAAAGAAAACAGCATTAAAATAAAAAGGGATCCAATGATATGGGAAAACATATTTGCCAATGATACCTTAGACAAGGGTTTAATCTCCTAAATATACAAAGAACTTACATGACTCCACTCCAAGAAGACAAGCAACCCAATTAAAAAATGGGCAAAGAGGCCTTAGACATGCATTTCTCCAAGGAAGACATACAAAGGATTCAGAGACACATGAAAAGATGCTCAATATCACTAGCCATCAGAGAAATGCAAATTAAAACCACAATGAGATACCACTTTACATCAGTAAGAATGGCCATCATAAACAAAGCAACAAACAACAAGTGTTGGAGAGGTTGTGGAGAAAAGGGGACCCTAGTTCACTGCTGGTGGGATTGCAGACTGGTACAACCACTATGGAAATCAGTATGGGATTTTCTGAGAAAACTAAAAATGGATCTGCCTTTTGACTCTGCAATTCCACTGCTAGGATTATATCCCAAGAACCCTTAATCACCAATCCAAAAGAACCTATGCACCCCAATATTCATAGCAGCACAATTTACAATAGCCAAGTGTCAGAAGCAACCTAGGTGCCCATCAGTAAATGAATGGATCAAAAAACTATGGTACATATACACAATGGAATTCTATGCAGCAGAAAGAAAGAAGGAGCTCCTACCCTATGCGACAGCATGGATGGAACTGGAAAGCATTATGCTGAGTGAAATAAGCCAGGCGGTGAAAGACAAATACCATATGATCTCAAGTTTAACAGGAACCTAAGCAACAAAACAAACAAGCAAGCAAAATATAACCAAAGGCACTGAAATAGAAAATGGGATGACAGTATCCAGAGGGGAGAGGGGATGGAATTTCAGGGAAAAAGCTAGGGGATTATAGGAACAAGTATAAAGTACAAATGGACAAAAGCCAAGGTGGGTGGAAATGGGAGGGAGGTGGGGAGCACTGGGTGGGTGTACTGGGACTGGAGTAAACGACAGAAAACTGTACTTGAATAACAGTTAAAATTTAAAAAAGGAAAATAATTAAAAATAAAATAATAAAAACAAAGTATAAAAAATTTAATTCTAAAGTTTAGTATTAAATAATTTAGTATTAAAATACTAGTATTTAAGAGACTATTTTTACTCCATTTTTTGCTCCTATTCGCTTTGTCAAATATTAATTGACCATAGAGACATTGGTTTATTTCCAGGCTTTCTATTCAGTTGATCCATGTGTCTGTTCTTATGCCAGTACCAGGCTGTTTTGATTACAGTGACTTTGTAACATAATTTGATATCAGGTATTGTAATTCCTCCTGCTTTGTTTTTCTTTCTCAAAATTCCTGAGCTATTTTGGGGTTATTTATGGTCCCATGCAAATTTTTGAAATATTTGTTCTAACCCCGTGAAATATGTTTTTAGTATTTTGATAGGGATTATGTTGAATTTATAGATTGCTTTGGGTAGTATGGACATTTTAATGAGGTTAACTCTTCCAATCCATGAACATGGTATGTGGTTTCATTTATTTGAGTCTTTCTTCAGCATTGTGTAGATTTTTGAGTACATGTCTTTTACCTTCTTCATTAAGTTTATTCTTAGGTACTTTATTTTTCTTGTTGCTATAGTGAATAGCATCTTCAATAATGGTGCTGGGATATCTGGACAGGTACCCACAAAAAATGAAACTAGACCACCAATTACACCATACAACAAAATATACTCAAAGTGAATAAAAGATTTAAATATAAATTGTGACACCATAAAAGTCATTGAGGAAAACATAGGCAGTAAAATGTCCCACATGGCAATATCTTTGCTGATAAATCTCCTAAGGCAAGGGACATAAAGGAAATAATTAACAAATAGGACTACATCAAATTAAAAAGCTTCTGTATGGCTAAAGAAAACATCAGCAAAATGAAAAAGGAACCAACTGTATCAGAAAAAATATTTGCCAATGATATCTCAGACAAGGGTTTGATCTCCAAAATATGTGAAGAACTCAATGACTCCACACCAAGAAGACAAAGAATCCAATTAAAAAATGGGCAAAGGACCTGAACAGATAATACTCCAAGGAGGACATACAGAGGGCCCAGAGACATATGAAAGGATTCTCAGCATCACTAGCCATCAGAGAGATGCCAATTAAAACCATCACGAGGTATCACTTCATACCAGTCAGAATGGTCATCATTAACAAATCATCAAACAAGTGCTGGCGAGGATGTGGGGAAAAGGGGACCCTAGGACATTCATGGTGGAATGCAGACTGGTGCAGCCACTATGGAAAACAGTATGGAGTTTCTTCAGAAAACTAAAGATGGAACTGCTTTTTGATCAGTGATCCTATTGCAGGGATTATACATCCTGAAACACCCTAAGAATCCTGAAACACCAATGCAAAAGAACCTATGTAGCCCTATGTTCATAGCAACATTATTTACAATAATCAAGTGCTGGAAACAGCCTAAGTGCCCATCAGTAAATAAGTGGATAAAAAAAAAAAACAACTATGGTACATTTACACGATGGAATAGTACACAGCAGAAAGAATGAAGGAAAACTCCTACCCCTCATGATAGCATTGATGGAACTGGAGAGTATTATGCTAAATGAAATAAGCCAGGTAGTGAAAGACAAGTACCATATGATCTCACTTATATGTGGAACCTAATGAACTAAACAAACAAAACAACAAAATAGAACCAGAGACATGGAATTGTGGAATAAACTGACAGTGACCAGAGGGGAGGAGGAAGGGAGATAATGGTGGAATGAAGGAGAAGGGTCTAGTCAAGGAACATGTATAAAGGACCCATTATAATGGACAACAGTGTAGGGAATGACTGAGAGAAGGAGGTGGGATGGACAGAGCAGGAGAGAGCAACGGGAGAAAATTGGGATAATTGTAACTGAACAACAATAAAAAATAAAATATTAATATTTAAAAGTGTATGACCAAACTAATATATGCCTGATGTTTACATAAGTTGTAAACATATGTAACTTACATATATTCTTTTTAAAAACCTTAATTCTTACAATAACCCTACAATAGTAGCATGATGGTACCTGACTTTAATTTTACTGACATAAAGACTGAGGTTTCTGAATAAGTGTTAAATGATTTACTTAAGGACATACAGCTAGTAAATATGTGAATGAAGATTGCACAAGAACTTCTTGACTCTAAGTCAAATAATCTCTGAAACTTGGTCTCAGAATCCTAAGTGCAAACAAGATCCTTTAAATATTTTAATGCAAATGAGATTTGATTAAACAAGCAATATATATACCTATTGATTATGTGCTGTGTTTATTACAGTTTTAGTTGAATTTGTCTTTGATTAGTATGATGAAAAATAAATTAATTCTAAATAAATTCAAGTTTTCTTGGAAAGAAAATTAAAACCCTTTTAAATCATGTAGTTCATAAAATAATAAAGAATTCTTTAATGTTAAATGTTAAAAATTATTCCTATAATGTTGATCAAATTTTAATTTTGTAATAAATATCACTTTAAGATCAACACTGGGAGACATAATTCTTTATGAAATAAGCCAGACACAGAAAGACAAATACTCCACTGTGCCACTTATGTGAGTAATAATATAGTCAAATGTATAAAAGCCGAGAATGGAATGATGTTTATTAGGGGCTGGGGAGTGGTGCAAATGGGGAGGTATTAGTCAAAGGGTGCAAAGTTTTATTTCTGCAAGATACATAAGTCCTAGAGAAATATTGTATAGCATAGTGCCTGTATTTGACAACATTTTACTGTATACTTAAAAATTTGTTATGAAGATAGATCTTAAGTGTGATAATAATAGTACTGGGCAGGAGGAAATTTTTGGATATGATACATATGTTTATGACATAGATTATGGGGGAAAAGGGTAAATATCTATGACTTTATTATTTACCTTTGTCATATTATATCTGCCCCAATAATATAATAGTTCTCCATGTGCAATTACCCAGGTTCTTAGATCTATACTTCATTGTTGTTTCTATTTGAATGCAAACTGCAACAGTAAATCCTGAGGGGTTATTTTTGTTGCTTTCTTTGAGTCTAGTTTTTCTAGTCTGTAGTTTGGCTTTGGCTTTGAATAAGCATTAATTCCATTGTTTGCTGTTGATACTAACACCAATTTATTAAAGGGTTACACACACCAATTCCATCTTGTTCATTTTAAATTTTAATATTTGTGAAATTATTTATTATTTATTTTTAACTTGCAGTAATTTGTATCCTTTTTTTTTTCAGTTTCTCTTATTACTTTCATTTTCAAAGAATTTTATCAGCTCATTTTTTTGTTGTTATTGTTAAAGGGATATATTTTATTATACTTGTTGCCAAAGAAAGACGGGCAACAGAAATTTTGTAGTTAGCATTGTTAAAGAAATTTGATATCAATTTTTGAGGCCAAAATGGCAAGTAAAGAATTTCTATTTCAATCTAATAAAAGATGACTAAAAATATCATGCAATGGGCAGAATCATAATTCAAGGTACACATGCACAAGCACTAAAATAAAGATTCACAAAATATGTCCCAGTATGAAACCAAATAAAAATAATGAAATATTCATTCTTGATGTTTAGTCTACATGATACAAATATGTGGATAAGTTAATTAAAAATTATGGACTTACAGTTTCTGTGTAGCATTGATATCCTACTTAACCTTGGCTTTCTCAAAAACACTCAAGATAATAGCTGCATCATTTTCAAGATAACCCTTGAAATTCAATGCTAAGAGTACATATCAGTTAATGACCATTCATTAGTGTAACTGTTTATCTTTTACAGTTATGTCTGTCTTTTACTGACTTATATTTCAGATGTAGGAGGGGGGAATCAATAATAATTAAAACAATATTAATTTTGGAGAAAGAAAGTCAACGTTAATTGCTTAACTCCAAATAATTATGTATTCTACTAAGAGTGTTAGTGGAAATATTTATGTCTCATCTTCCTAAATCCTTCATTTCCTTGAAAATATAGAACTAATAAGCATAAATAAGAAATATGATTTTAAATTATTAAGTATAGATGCATTTCTAAACCAACAAGTATAGATGCTGACAAGGAGAAACAATAGTTTCAGGCCAATCACTCAGTGACTATAAACTAAATAAAAGCCATCTGATTTGGTCATTATAATTTACAGGTAATGGCTTTATTAAGCCAAAGCAGGGTGTTTCTTTTCCATGTAATATTTTGTATTTCTAGAACTTGCATGACCTACATGAGATTGTTTTTGAGATTAATTTTTACTTTTGTAAGTGATGTCACTTGGTCCATATTGGACAGTAACTTTCATAACAAAAGTCTTATCTGAAGGTTTTATTTTAGTTTTTTAAAGATTTAATTAATTAATTAATTTATTTATTTTTAGAGAGGAGAAAGAGGAAGAGAAACATTAATGTGTGGCTGCCCCTCGCATACCCCCTGCTGTATACTTGGCCTGAAACTCAGGCATGTGCCCTGACTAAGAATCGAGCCAGTGACCTTTTGATTTGCAGGCTGGCACTCAATCCACTGAGCCACACCAGCCAGGGCAAGATTTTATTTTTCAAAAACACATTTCTGAACATTTTTTACCTCACTCCTAGTCATTGCCTGGATCTTGCACAGCACTTATTTTTTTATTTCCATTCCTTCTAGAAAGACAGTAAGATAGTTTCTACATGAAAACTACTTACTTTGAGCATTTGAAATAGAGCATCGATTAGCTGAGCCAGGATAAACTCATAGCCAGAAGCAACAATTGAACTTAGAGAGGAAAATCTACTAAGCCCAGTTAATCGGCTGCATACAGTAACTGAGAATGCTTGAAAACATTGAACTGGAGTCCTATAAAATGTCATTGCACTTGTCAATCATAGTCCAGACATATTAAATTGTTCCCATCAATCACAAAAGATAAAGATCAGATTGTGTCAGTTACAGGCTGTGACATTACACTACCAAAAGAATCCCAAGGTTTATATAGAGATATTAGGTTACAGAAGAGACTCCATATTATATTTTTGGATGGAATGTTTTTGATAATTTGCTAACAAATGAAGAAACTGTGTATTTTAGGTGTTGGCGAGCTACTGTTTGTTAACATATGTATAAATACAAATGTGTGTGTCTACATACACACTCACGCATTCTCTTTTTCATTTAGAAAGTTACTTGTGTGCATATACATGCACACACACATGAAGTAATCTATTATGTTACCAAATTTCCTGAGTATTTTTTTCTGTCTGATGTGTAATGTACAGCTTATTGCTTAGTAACGTGCTAATTAAAGGTTTGAACTGAGTGTGCAAAAGCCAATGGATACCTCTTCATAAAGAAGATGGATGTTTTTCATGAATGTGAGGCTACTGAATCTTACTGAGAAAGCCCACAATTTACTTTTTCTCAGTTCAACCCAACCAATATTATGCAATATGCCAGTTTTTTATGTAAATCAATGCAGAGTTTGCAAAAATTAAAACCTTTAAAAATTTTGGACTATCTAGGAGGTAGAAAATGTTTGTAATTCCCCCTACTGTAATACAGAATATGTTAAGTTTTATAAATAAAGGTGCACACATATATGAGGGAGGACCCAAAAAAATGAATTTATTTATAAAATTTTGTACTTATTATTACTTGTTTAAACTTTAGTCCCTTTCAAAGTTCTCTCCATTTGATGTAATACACCTACTGAGACATTTTTTTCACTGCTCAAAACAGCTTTCGACTCATAAATTTTCATGCCTTTAACTGTTTTTTGTTTCACCTCTTCCACATGGGAAAAATGTTTCCCTTTGAGGACTTTTTCATCAAAAAAAAACCAAAAAAAATGTTGCTCGGGGAGAGATCAGGTGAATAAGGAGGGTGGGGCATGGGAGTCATGCCATTTTTTGTCAAAAATGCTGAACACTCAGTGCCATATGGGCAGGTGCACTTATAAATTACCCATCACGAAACAGGCAAATGCACTGAAAGAGTCTTGAGAAAAATTCACTTATGCCGAATGCAACATCTCACAACAATGCCAGCTGGTACACTGATACAGATGGGTTCCTAGAATACTTACCTAGAGAGGAAAGCCTGTACTACAAGGGTCCCACCCTTCAGAAAATAATTCCTTTTTGGTGGGTGGGGGTCCTCCCTTGTTTATGGTCTATGAAGCAGGGAAATGAAACTGCTGTTTTGGGAGAAAAAGTCACAAAAGCCACCACTCAAGCAATGACATGTGAGCTGGATCCATCTAGTGGAAAAGGATGTAAGAATAGTTCAGACAGGGGACAGTAAAGGGTAGAGGTTTGGAATGCAGATGGATTTGAAGCCAAGGTCAGAGAGACTGCTGTCTTCAGGAAAGGGTTGAAGGCAGTGTAGTACACAATATAGTTGAGAACAGGGATTGGGCCTTGGAGATCCAGGCTCAAGATTTTGACTCTGTTCCAAATGGAGGTAATAATCTCAAAAGATTTTGAGCAAGGGGATAACAATGAGAGTCAAAGCTATGCAATAGCAAAACTAATCTCATTTCAATAGAAAGACATGAAGAGGACATGGATGGGATCAAAGCCTTAATGTGACCAGTGGGTAGCTGCTTGTAAAAGCAATTACTGAGCACCAATTTGTTCTGAGTGCTAGCCAGGATAAATAATATTAAGAATTGTATTGGTTTCTTAGAACTGCCATAATAAAGTACAAACTGGGTAGCTGAAAATAACAAAAAATTATTTTCTCACAGTTCTGAAGTATCAGGAGGGCTCTCTGCCTTCTAAAAATCCTCTGGGGGAGGATCATTCCTTGTATCTTTCAGCTCTGATAGTCCTAGGCTTTCCTTGGCTTAAGGCAGCACTACTCCAATTTCCACCTTAGTTTTTCACATAGTTGTCTTTTCCTGTGTTTCTGTCTCCCTTTCTCATCTTATAGGAGCCCCAGTTTTATCAGATTAAAGCCTACCCTAGTGGCCTTATTGTAACTTGATTACATTTGCAATGACCTATTTTCAAACAAAGTTGCATTCACAGGTATGAGAGGTCAGGATTTTTAACACATCACCTTGGGGGATATGATTCAACACATAACAAAACTGGATGGTGAAGCCTAATGGGAAAGAAAATACTACCAAAGGAAATGGGAAAGGAAGCCTAATGGGAAAGGAAATACCAAGGCAGAATTTATTTACAATATACAGGTAGAGGAAATAGGAGGCATAAAATAATTCTAGGCTGGGTGGGGAAGAAAATATAAAACCCAGAGACTCAGACATTTGGGATGGGTAGAAGAGGAAAATTAGGTGATCACAACAATGTGACTCTAATATCAGTGAAGTTTTGATTGCCGTTTGTGAACTGACCCAAGCTTGAAAGTTTAATTCAGAGATGGATCTGTCAGAGGATTGGCCAAACCTTTAGTCAGGCCAGGAAATAGAGTACTCCATTGTAGCTGGGATTGGCATTAGACACACAGGTGGATGTGGTAAGTGGGAACCAAGGGCATAAATTGGGTGAGGGATTGGGGCTTTGAAATAATACTAGACATAGCTCTAGGCATGAGACTGCATAAAGCTATTATGCTGCTGGATTCCTGCATTCCCATACCTTATGCCTCATCATGGAAGCACAGTGGGCTCTATGAAATGTTTTATGAATGCTATTCATTTAAATAACAAAAAATATTTCTACAGTAATTATACAAATAGACCTGTATAATTTACATAATGATATTTAGATTATTTACTGTTGCCACTATATAGACTATGAATTACTGATTAAGATTTAAACTGGTAACAAAGCACCAAATAGATCAAAATTAACTTATACACCTATGTACACTACACTGTTTATTTAGAATTATTTTGAAGTAATTACCATGTAAAAATATACACCATTTTGAAAATACTCTCACAATCAGTTGGGTGTATAGCTCTTCAATTAAAGAGAGGTCAAGACTATGAAAGAGCAGATGAGTCTCTAGGACACTGAGTATAAGAGGAGAGAGCTGAAGACAGATGCTTGAGGAAATTTACCTTTAAAGAATAAGTCATAATTATGAAGAAAATTTAGGCAAGGAGCCCAAGAAAGAATGAGTAGGACTGTAGATTAAAAAAAAAAAAAAAACCTTAAAGTAGAGGAAGAGTAAGTTCCAGGAATGAATGAACAGGAATACCAAGTATTGTAGAGAGGTGAGATGCATGAAGATTGGAAAGTAAACTTTGGATTGAGGAGGAGGAAAATTCTCATGACCTTCAAGAAAGGATTTCCTATAAAAATGAGAAAGAGAGCCTCAGAATATGAGTATCTTGTGTGGGTGGGTGACAGCGAAGAGTGGACTGTGGGTTGGCAGACAACATGTAGGTAGCAGCTTGTAGGAAAAGAGAAGGTTTTAATTTCTCATACCTGCCCTTTTTGATGAGTGGACTTTTGCCAGACATGAAAGTTAGCTGGACTGACGTGACAATGTGGGCTCAGAATAAAAAAGAGGGAAAGTCTGAGGCTGAGGCCAGGTAAGGGAGCTTGTTTAACACTATGAATAACATTAACTTATTTGGGTTTTAACACTCAGAATTCAGTAGGCAGTTAACAATATTGACCATAATGAAAATTAACAAATATATATGTTTATTGATATGTATTTTCTCTTTCATTTTTAAGAGCCACATATTTTGTTTTAAAATATTATGTACAGGGTGGGGGAAAAGTAGGTTTACAGTTGTGAGTACACAAAACAGAGTTTAGTTTTATTATTTTTAAATTATTGTATTACTTTCCATACAAAAAAACCCAGTAAACTTAATTTTGTCCCACTCTGTATTTCTCAATAACTACTAATTGAAGTAAATTTCCTTTTGAGGTATTTTCAGTCTCAGTTTCCAGTCTAGTTCTTAAGTTTTTTTAAGAAACAGTAAAGTTGATTTAACATGGTAATATGCAAAATATGGGAGTAGTCTTCAGGGAATAAATTGTTTTCTTGGGAGCAGAGCTGGTGTAGATTATTTTGGAATACCAAAGTCCAGTCCTTAACTATCTTATAAGTGTAGTAAAAAATATTTAGTAGGTTGCTAAAAAGTATGAAATAGAGTATGAGTGCTTTGGATGGGCAAGAAAATGTTTATGATATTTTGTGCTAGATATGAGAAGATGCATTATAATTTCTTTACAATGACTATTGAAATCAATGGCATTTCCTTGTTTTAAAAAAGGTGAAAGATTTATATGATCTGAAGAGAGACCAGAGTACGTATTTCCTTGTTTTTAGACATGATTTCAAGAATATATATATACATATATATACATATATACATATATATGCTGTATGCAATACTTCTCTAGGACATACACGATGGCATTTATGTGTATTTATATCTCTATATTTGCCTATGCTTTGTATGTATACATAATTCTAACACATTATTCCCTATGTCTAGTCTTACAATTGCATGTTTGTTTCATCATTATTTTTTTTTAAATTTGGAGACCATATTATTGTTTTTGAGGATAAACAGACATTTTAATTTTAAATGTTTTGTTTCCTTTTGATTGCTAATATCTATTTGCACTTACTTTAAACACTTATTAGGCCTTTGATCCAGGCTGAACAATTCCTTACAGAAGAGTTAGAGCCATTATTTCCAAATAACTTTCTTGGAATTGTTCCTTGAACATTTCAATGTTATTCAAGAACAAACATCAAATTTGTAGTTACTAGTAATAGTAACTTATATCTGCATAGAACTTTATAGTTTATGAAAATGAACATTTCCTCAAAGAAATTTTCTACTTGAACTTTAAAATATCTATGTAAAAAAATCTGAAATAAACACAGCAAGAGTTTTTGTGGACCTTATTTTAGCAATAAGGAGACATGGTCTCCAGGATGTTCAGTGTTACAATTAATGTCCCACCCAAGTTCTTGCTACTTATCTTATCCACTTGGTAAGCCTACTTGTTGCCTTCTGCCAATATATGAACTGTTTGTTTCATGGGATATTTTTCTTTTTGTCTAAAAAGTAAAGTACTTTTCTTTGATATGTGATAAATATTATTATTGCTGTAATTGTAATTGTTATTTCAATAATGCCTCCATTGTATAATTGTTCACATTTTGATTTTTCTACTTTTTAATGGCTAATCCCCTTAGCTCCTTGGAATTGCCATAAAAATGTACTGAAAACTGGGTCACTTAACATAACTGAACTGTATTTTCTCAGAATTCTGGATGCTAGAAGTCTGAAAATAAGATGTTAGCAGGGCTAGATTTTAGTGAAGCTTTTAGTGGAGGATCCTTTCTTGCGTCTCTCTTTTTTTTCCTGGTGGTTGCTATCAATTTTGGTGTTCCTTGGCTTGTAGATGAATCACTTCAACATATGATTCTCTCTGCAGGTCATATTGTCTTTCCTCTTTTCCATTTTTTGTTTCTAAATTTATCTCTTTTTGTAGGAGAGGTAAGAGCCATTATTTTCAAACACCAGTCATTGGATTAGGGCCTTCCCTACTGTCATACAACCTCAACTTTGTTTGAGATTTTTTAAATTGAGGTGTAATTGATGTATAACACCTCAATTAGTTTCAGGAATACAACATAATAATTTTATATTTGTATATTTCTGTAATAATAATTACAAAAAGATTAAGATTACAATTAAGATTAATGTCCATCATCTTAATTTAAGACTTCATCTTAAATTGATTATATCAGATAAGACCCTATTCCCAAAAAAGGTCACATTCTGAGGTTGTGGGTAAACATTAATTTCTGGTGGATACTATTTAACCTAGTATATTAAATTGTATTACATCATTTTAATTTTTGTTTTTTATTTAATTTTTATTATATTTTTTTCATTACCATTTGGTCCTCTTATATACCCCCCGCCCCCGCAATCACCACACTATTGTCCATGAGTCCTTTTTCCTTTTTGCTCAATCCCTCCTCCTCCAAAGCCCCCTCTACCTGTCATCTGTTCTCTATGAACGAATCTTCTGTTTTGCTTTTTAGTTCAGTTTATTCATTAGATTTCACCTATGAGTGAAATCATATGGTATTTGTCTTTCCCTGACTGGCTTATTTCACTTGGCATAATGTCCTCCAGATCCATCCATAGTGTTGCAAATGGTCAAAATTTCTTCTTTTTTACAGCTCAATAGAATTCCATTGTGTAAATGTCCCATAGTTTTTTTTACCCACTCATCTATTGATGGACACTTGGGCTGCTTCCATATTTGGCAATTGTAACATTGTTTTGGTATTTCAGTAATTGAGATATCTTCAAGAGTCTCTCCATAGATGGGCTTATGGGGTCCAATAATAAGTAACAACATATTAAGGTGATAGCATAATTAGAATTATTATTAATAATTCAATCATTATTTGATTATCTTTGAAGAAGGATAGTGCCCTCCTTCTTCCACTTTGTCACTTTTAATCAAGTTCTGAAGTATACTTAGAAATTTTGAGTGAGAATTATTGCTGATCCTCAATTATCTGCTTAGTAGATGCTTCTCACCTCATGTTTGTCCCAGCCATTCCTGCCACAGTCCCCCCTCCCACTATACACACACACCAGCTGTACCTGGTCCTTTCTCCAAATAATTGTGTCAACCTCAGGCACATTCTGCTCTTTGCACTGGGGTTGTGGGGAATGAACATGAGTTAGATTATATACTTCCCTTTATTCACCATTTCCCAGCTTGTTTAATTGTCTACAGTATTCAGACCCTCTAGATAGATTATTCCACAGTGATCCTCCACAGAGAGGAGTCTCTATTTAGGGAAAATTAAATTCTTCTCATCAGGGATGAAGAAATCAAGAATCTGAGGACCCATTTCCTAGTAGTCTACTTGTCAAACTAGGGCAGGATTAACAGCAGGATTAATTATGTTAGTGTTTCAGCAACCAGTCCAAGGAGAGCTAAGCACTCTACTATCTTTTCTCCCCTTGATGGCTGATGTATAAAATAAGGGCATTTGTATTGTCAAGTAGAAAAACTTTTGATTAATCTCTCTCTCTCTCTCTCTCTCTCTCTCTCTCTCTCTCTCTCTCTCACACACACACACACACACACACACACACACACACACACACACACCCCTAATGACTGATAACAATTCTCAGAGGAAATTTATCCTAGTATAAATTTTTATGAAGGCAAAATTATAATCATCAACCCTTTTGTTCAAAGAAAACAGAGTTTGTAATATCATGGAGACCTAAAAGCAACCCGTTTTTATTTTACCTTGTTTTCCAGACTGTTCCTTTGGACCAATAAAAAAAAAATGAGTCCAGTTACTAACCCATTCACTCTATTATGGTGGTCTGCTTTGCCCAGATTGCATTCTTTGCTGTGTTGTTCTCATATCATTCTCTATAAGAAAAAAAAGAAAACAATAGAAAGTTTTATGGCCATCCTAACATATACTCATCTGTGGTTTGAGGGTAGAGACAGTTGAGTTTGCTTCATGTTATATAGCCATTTATTTTGGACTAAGGTATTGGATGACCACAGTGTGAGCTGGTTGCCTTTCTAAACTAAGTAAACCCATTTATACTGTAGTGAACGTTACCTCTAGTTCATGGCCATTTGGTGGTTGGTCAGTGGCATAATTTTTATAAATGCATGAATAATGTAATTGGAGAACATCAAAATAAATGGCCATCTACAGCAGGCTCCATTCATTGAGTTCTGGAAGTTAATGATGCCTTATTGAAGGAACATTGCATGAAGCTCTTCACATATGCCTGGTGGTGTTACATAATTTCATAGTCCACAAACCATGATGATTCAATTTTCTAAGAGGTGTATTCATCTGTCTATGCCTGGTATTTATTCCTTTTCACTGTGTACTAATTTGGAGGTTATATTATTGTTTGCACGAACCAGAAAATGACCAAGAGGGAAAAGATAATACAAGGTGGGTGATTAAAACTATCTTCCAAATAAATGTACAATTAAATTTATTCTTTGAAAATATAGGTACAATTTTGCTTTTTAAAATAGAATTTACATGTGTGTCTTTAATCAGTGGATTCATTCATTCATAGGCACATAACAGATATTGGTAAGCATCCACCCTTTATCAGGCACTGTGCCAGGCATTGTGCTGGAGCAAAGGTAAATTTTTAAAAGTCTTGCCACCAAAGACTTTATAGTCTAGTTGAGGAGATAAGTCATGCAGCCTCCCATATCATGGAGCTCTTTGTAAATGTCAATGTACAGATGTTGGCATTAATCAGAACTTTACAATTCAGTTGAGGGTACCTAGGATCCATAATAAAGACAGAAAAATGCTATGATTGTTCAGAGAAAAGAGAAAAACACACTCCTGAATGATTTGCCTAAATCAGCAAAGGTAAATTTGTTCCCTCCACCTCCCCTGAGTTTTGTCATGTTTTCCATTTCTTCTGATACTACACATCGTTATAAGGCTAAATACCAAATAACTTTGTTTATATGACATCTGGAAAAGGCAAAGACACAGTAAACATTAATTTTTACAGCTGAGGCTAGGCAAGGGGTAGACTACAAAGGGAACTGAGGGAACTTTTCTGGAGTGATTGACTGTACTATATCCTAGTTGCAGTGATAGTTATACTACTGTGTACTTGTTGAAATTCTTACAACTGTATACATAAAAAAGGATTAGTTTTGCTGGATGTTCATTCTACCTCAATAAACCTGAGTTTCACATCAAATCCTTGCTTTCATTTGATGAAAAAAACACAGACAATTTTTTCTTCTCTTTTCCCACCAACTTCCTTAGTTTTGCATTTCATATCTTCTAACTAAAATTCAAAAATTATTATTAAGAGTGAGAAGGAGACTTTTCTCACTCCTAAAAGGCATAGAGGCAAGGAATTATGATTACCTAAGCATATGTTGTATATAGGGAATTCAGATTTGTAAACTGAAATGGAGATGGCTAAAATAATAACCACTCACCTCAAATAGCACTAACCTGGTGGTTTAAGTATCACAGGGTGAAAGTAGAATCTACAAAGTTACATTCTATTGCATTAGTGAGCTGACCTAAGCCAATTCCATCACTCAACAATACAATTGACTTTCTGGTAAGGGCTACACATATTGTACCATCTGGCATTTTAGAATGATTAAGACAATAAAAAATTAGCTGTTTTTTTTCCAGCCATAAAAATAAGGGAGTTTTCATGCTAGGTTAACTCATAGCTAAAAGATTACAACCATATTTTTCAAGATTAATGGTATGAGATCTGTAACTTATAGTGAGCATTTGCTGTTTAGAAAAACAACTCAGTGCTTTGTTTCTCTGCAGAAAATTGGTAAAGGAAAGAGAAAGACAGTACTTCTCAGTTCTTTTGATGTGAGCTGGGTGTATAGTTGGAGATAGAAGGATTTTCAACACAGAATTATAGTGCTCTATTCTGTACTACACATTTTGTGTTTAAAAAAATCCAGGGAAATCTTTTTCTCTTTTTGAAGGAGACTTTTCTCACTCCTAAAAGGCATCATAGAGCTGTTGAATGAAACTTGGATTAGAATTCCAAAAACATATGTTCACAACCTAGCTCTGCCATGAAACTAGCTATGTAACATTGGGAAAGAGGTAAGTAAGGAATCATTGCCTCAGGTTGTTTTTTCTTTGGTTGATCTGTAAATAAGAAGGGAGTTGAACTATATGACCTCTGAGGGTGTCTCCTAAGTCAAAATATTTTTTCAGAGCTGTTCTATATTTTTATTATACTGTGATTTTGCATGACCACAATTTTCCTCTTTAAATTCTGTACTTTTGACTGTTCATACTTTTTCTACCAGAATATCTTGGGTTTATTATGAATACTTTCCTGGGCACTGAATTTAGTGTCATTTGCAGACCTTCCATTGCTCTTCCAACCTTGGAAATTGCCATGTGTTACAATTAACAGAAGTCAAATACACTAGCAAGTACCCAGGCTTTCCAAAGCTTGCATTCAGCTCTATTCAAATAGTGTGCTTCAGCCCTTTGGTGTGCTAGTTTTTAGAATTAACTGAGATATCAGAATTTAAAACACAAGGCTTTAAAGAGTTAAAACACTTTCTAAATTAACGTTAAATTGTATATATTTTTTATACATTTTCTGAATAAGATTGTCATTTAGTTGTGAAAGCTTCAGCTATCAGGATGCCTTGTCGGAAAGAACAATTGGTGAGGTTATGGGGAATGCTAAAGAACTAGAAAAAATAGAAAATTCAGAGCTAGGACTATGAAATTATTACAAAATAAATAATGACAATTATGGAACTATCAAATTTGAGCAAATATGAGATTATCTCCCATTCAATTTCAGTTCAGACTCAATGGTTTTATGTGACAGTGTTTGACCACCTGCATCAATAGTGGGTGTGATGTAATAATAAGAATGCTTTGTGTTATTGGATTCTGCTCTGGAAAAACACAACTATAGAGAAGACTTCCCCAAAGTTATTTTCTGCTCCACTACAGTTCACCTAAATTATTCCAGATATTTTTTACTTCCCAAATCTAAAATTCTCAGGAAGCAATTCTACACTGTGCTTGTTACAAAGACAGTTTGCCCCCTTTCAAAGTTCCTAATAAATTGAATACCTCCTGCTTCTGTTTAGTCCTATTTCTTCTTGCTCAGTCTTGAGTGGGCATACAGAAGGGAAGGGAAAGATCACCATTCTTTCAGAAGTGATCTCCCACACTGTAAAGCAATCTTGAGAAAATGAATACTTATGTGGAAACTTGCAAACTTTGAGCTTAGAGGCAGAATAATTCAAAGAAAAAGAGAAAACTGCCTAGAGCAAGGGATATAAAATAAAGAATAAACAAATGGGACTACATCAATTTAAAAAGCTTCTGTATGGCTAAAGAAAACATCAGCAAAATGAAAAGGGAACCAATTGTATGGAAAAATATATCTGCCAATGATACCTCAGACAAGGGTTTTATTTTCAAACATATATAAAAAACTCACAGAACTCCACTAAGGAAGACAAACAGTCCAATTGAAAAATGGGCAAAAGATCTGAACAGATACTTCTCTAAAGAAGATATAGAGGGGGCCCAGAGACATATGAAAAGATGCTCAACATCACTAGCCCTCAGAGAATTGCAAATTAAAACCACAATGAGACACCACTTCACACTGGTCAGAATGGGCATCATAAACAAATCAAGAAACAAGTGATGGGAAGGTTGTAGAGAAAAGGGAACCCTAGTGCACTGTAGGTGGGAATGCAGACTGGTGCTGCCATTGTAGAAAACAGTACAGAATTCCCTCAAAAAACTGAAAATGGAACTGCCTTTTGACTCAGCACTTCCATTGCTGGGGTTATACCCAAGAACCATGAAACACCAATTCAAAAGAACCTGTGCACCCCAATGTTCATAGCAGTGTTATTTACAACAGCAAAGTGCTGGAAACAGCCTAAGTGCCCATCAGTAAATGAGTAGATCAAAAAACTATGGTACATTTACACAATGGAATACTATGCAGCAGAAAGAAAGAAGGAGCTCCTACACTTCACGACACCATGGATGGAACTGGAGAGCATTATGCTAAGTGAAATAAGCTAGGTGGTAAAAGACAAATACCATATGATATCACCTGTAAGTGGAACCTAATCAACAAAACAAACAAGTGAGCAAAATAGAACCAAAGACATGGAAATAAAGAATAGACTTACAGTGGCCAGAAGGGAGTGGAGAAGGGGACAATGGGGGAAAGAAAGGGAAGGGTCAAGTCAAGGAAATTGTATAACGGACATATGAACAATGACAACTGGTGGGGGGGATTGAATGTTGCGGGGTGGGTAGAGCAGGGGAGAATAATGGGAGGAAATGGTGACAGTTGTAATTGAACAACAATAACATTTAATAAAGAGAGAAAAGTAGAAAATATAGAAGCCAGTTTCATAATTAATTATTGCATTGTCAGTTAACAGTTTAGGAAAGAAATACAAGTTTTAGGAGTTTGACTAAGGGATATGGGCTAAGGATATTCACCTACTAGAGTGCTCGCAAGATACATGGCAAATGTGATATAGTTAGAATGTGGTCAATAGGGAAAATTGGCAGGATAATATTCTGGAAGAAACAGAGTGTTGGCAGAAAATTGAACTATGGAAGTCCACGAACCATTCAACCAGACCGGTAAGAGGGGCAGAGTCAGCAGCCGGCAGAGAGGGAAAGTGGCAGGAAAACGTGGTGGCCACCAGGCTTGGGAGCGCCGGGCGGCATAGGTGGCATGGAGTTTGCAGACCCCAGATGTGGGGAGGAGACGAGCAGAGCACACAGGGCATTCAGGGCAGTTGGCCAGCTGTGGACACACATTCACGTGCAGATAAACTGGGCAAGAGCGGGCAGTGAGACGGACTGCACAGCACAGGGCCCCAGAGATGGGCAATAAAGCCTAAAAACACTGATTGAAAAGGTCCAGGAGAGGCTCCCAGCCTCAGAGGAGAGGTCGTTGGGGAGACCCGCAGGGTCCTGGAGTGTGCATAGACGCTCCCACCTGGGAACCAGCGCCAGGGGGGCCCAGTTAGCTTGTGGGAGGCAGCAGAGGCGACACAAATCTGAGAGAGCACGAACAGGCGCCATTGTTCCCTCTCTGACCCCGCCCCCACAGATAGCATCACAACTTGGTGACTAGGCTGCCCCGCCCTGGTAAACACCTAAGGCTCCACCCCTCATACGCAACAGGTGCCACCTGACCAAAAATGACTCAAACAGAAGAAAAGCTCAGAGTCCCAGAGCCAATACTTTTAAGCAAGCAAGAGATAGCCGACCTATCAGATGCACAGTTCAAAGCACTGCTAATCAGGATGCTCACAGAATTGGTTGATTTTGGTCGCAAATTAGATGAAAAAATGAAGGCGTTCATAAGTGAAATGATGGAAAATG